>KB677957.1:0-18293 GCA_000349165.1 Anopheles christyi | reverse complement strand
GCTCCCTCCCTCCCGTGGTCCTCCCTAAACAACTTATGCTCTTATGCTCGTCACACAGCTAGGTCATGGATCATTTTCATTTCCACTTTTCACAAGCTCCCATTTCTCTATCTCTCTCTCTCTATCCCTCCTCCATTTGCACTTTCAGAGCCATGGCTTTATCCCGTGGGTAATTATATTGCAATTATCGCGAGCTCTGAAACGTGACGTCCGGACATGCAACTCCAACCACACCAACACCAACGGGCAACAATCCATACAAGTGTCTCTGGGCTTTTTTACCTACAGGGCAACTGGATACGACTGTTGAGGTAGGTCCGGGAAATTTGTCTCGTCTTGGGGTTTGGGGTAAAGGTATGTGGAAAAACAGGCAGCTACGGGCAGCCATAGTGAATCGGAAAATTTTGAAACAACATAAAACCGAAAAACCCACTGCAAAGGGACGTGCGCGTTACGTATCGACCCGGGCAAATAATTCAACACAGTCGACAACGTCGAATCCGGTGCTAATATTTTGGCACCATCGGTTTTTTCTGTCTGCTTCATATCGAATTCCACCTCCTCTCCCAGACGCACACATACACACACACCAAGAGAGAAAGGGAGTATCCCTTGCATGGTAAAGGTACAGTGCGGTGCGTGGTAGGTAACCGAGGAAAAAAGGCACAAAAGTGGAAATGGATAACACAATTTACCCTCGGTTGACGCAGGTCAGTGTCAGCCTTTTCCCTGTCGTTGTCTGTTTACATGCCTGAGTATTACTTCAGAAATTATGTTTCTGTGGTAATTCTGTTAAATAATTATCTTAAAACATCAAACATTTAAAAGCTTTAAATTATTACCAAATAGAACACAAATATTTGTTGTTTTAGAAGTATCTTCCAACAAAAGCTTACAATTTGCCTAAATTCTACGTTCAAAATAACTTTATACAATACTAAAAACAGACCCTTACTGTGTCCACCTCTTCAAAAGCACGATTCTTTCAGGCCCTTTTGTACATTTATTTGTGTCCACCGGTCAACCGGTCTTTGTCGCTAAGGCACTGTAGCCAGATAAAATGGCCCGTATGATGTTCCCACAAACTGCCCCTTGGTGGTCCCTGTCCTTGCCTCTTCACGCTGCCCCACCCAAAAGCGAAAAGAACGGGAGCAAGCGCAACAGAACAACCACACTGCAGTTGAGTGACCTTTTGAAGGTTACAGCACACACAACTGGGGTTGATTTGTGCAGAGCCAGTGCACTCTTGTGGCACCGTAAAGGGACCATCCTGGACCACCACCACCACCCCCCGAGGCAAAGGTGTTGGGATGGAACGCACGAAGTTTTGCAAAAGGAAACCATCACACCGTTGAAATCATTTCCAAAAGGGTGTAGGGTGATCCCGGGAAAGGTGTACACTGGTGGGGGGTGTTGTATCGGTTCTGGTTTTTGTTTGGTCCCTTTTTCTTCTCTTTCCCCATCGCATGGAAACACAAGGGTGTGTGGGTTTTGGTTGGTAAATAATTCGCCACCCAACTACCCAGCGCCAGCAGCAGCGAGGGATAGCGGCAGTGATGCGCGTGCTCGGTTTTCATCGTTTTCTTTCCGCTCCGTCGTCTTGCTTTTACTCCTTTTACTCGCCACACTCACTTTCGAGACGCCACCTTCCCTAGAAACTGAACGCGTTTTGCGCAACAACGGTTTGTTGCGGTGCGACCTAGGACACGGTTCCATCGGTTGAACCTTCTTCTCCTGCCGCCTCCGAGATCGATCGCAAAGGAAAGGATAGCGAAGACGCTCTTTGTGCCAACTCTACAAATCCTCGGCATTACACCATATAGACACAGGGCGCGCACGCAAGCATAGATAAATTCGAGCGAACATCAAACGACCTTTTCCTTCCCTTTTTTTTTTTTTTTTTTGCAGTGCAATTTATATTATACTATTCACATAAATGTTGTGCGAGCGAGAAAGAAAGGAAAAGGAAGGTGGACGAATTTTACAACAACAAAAAAACGCTCCTCTCATGCTGCTGCATCAGGGTTTTGCGCAGGGTGAAATGAACTCGAATGTCCTTGGAGCGCTCGGGAAGGACGACCGCTTCTGGTTGGGTGTGGAATCAGTTTTCCTTCGTTACATTTAATGCTGTAATCATCCCTCTAGGTGAAGGTAGGCAATAAGGAAGAGCAAGCGAATGGTAGAAGGGAAAACAATTTTGCGCAAAGTTTCTAAATTAAATAAAGCTTCAAGATAAAAGTTTGATTAGAGAACAGTGTGACAGGTTGAAATGGAGACCGAAATAACTTAGCGTAATATTTAATTTGTAATTCTGTGTGCCACATTTTTGCAAAGTGGAAAGGATGTGGAAGGTGGATGAATAGACCGTAACAGCTGGAATGTCGCCTTTTTTTCGTGGAAATAGACTAGACCAAGACAAGGCAAGACAAGTGAAGCCAGGTAATTGTCGTCTGAGCTTGGAATACTTTTTCCCACCAATTAACAATCCTTTCCCTCTTTTCCTTACCCGAGCTTTTCCACTTGTTTCGTTGCATTTTCCAAAAACACACATCATACTGTGTTAGAAAAAGTAAAGGAAAACTCCGTTTCATGCGAACAACTGGATTCGAAATGGAAAATGCAAGCAAATGGAAGTAGAAAAGAAAACTCGCCCAGGAAAAAAGTAGTTTTCTAGGTGAAGTGCAGCGTGATCGAAGATCGAGCACATGGCCACACCCCTCCCACTTTATACAGCGGCTGCATTTGGCACCACACAGCAAATAGGGGGAAAAAAGGAAAAAGTGAAACAAGTCCACCAGCGTTGCTCTTTCTCCACACCCCTGTGCCCATCCTCCTTTGGCTGGTTTAATTGATAATGAAGATCTTGCCGCTTCAGAAACACTGGTATCTGTGGCTGGTTAGCTTAGACTTGACGGATCTAATGCTCTACTACCACCACTCTGTGGGTGCATTTATGTGTGTGTGTTAATTATCCTCTCCCTACCTTTTCCCAGCTGCTCACGACGGAACTGGAGCAACCGACATCTAACAAGACTTGTGTTCGCTCAGAAAACCGCACCGCAGTCATGGAAATGGCGGCCCAACTCGGAATCGGGAAAAAGGCGAAAGACAAGGGTAGTAGTGCGGGGAAAAACATGTCTTACAACCCGAAACCGGGTTTTCCACATTTTTCCAGTCCTCCCTGCCCTCACACAGACACACACATTTGCACTCAATAGAGAAATGTGGTGTTCGGGTTTTAATTGGAGGCGGTAGAAAACTTTTTCATTCCCTCGCCGTAGCTAATGTGCGCATTCATTCGGCCCAGCAATTCATCTTTATTGTCTTTAGCTGGTATCGCTTGTGGGAGCGCAAAATTACTACATCAAGTATAACCCACCCCGCCAGCCCAATCACTCTCTCTAAGCATGCAAAAAGTGAAAGAAACATTATTTCCATTTTCCACTTTTGATGCGCAAATTTTGCTTTTTATTTCGACCCATCGACGATTAGCGCACCCCGCGTGGTTTGTGATGGTGCTTTCTGTCTGTTTAATTTTTATAGGCGTGGGTGGTGGGTGTGGAGTAATTCAACCACTTTCTACCATGGAAAGTAAGTCATGCTCGATAAACAGCGACTCCGAAATGCATAATGTGTGATGGAAAATATAAACAAACAAAATAACCGAAAGGAAAAGGCGGCAGCATCGCTTAACCTTCAATTATAAACCTTCGTTGGACAATTGCAATAAAGTTCAAGGCTGCTGTTTCTGCTTCTGGCAAAGGCCATGGACTACGCCTCCCATCTTCGTTAAGCTCCGGAGCATGCAGCTGATTGAACAGAATCGTGACTTCGATGCAGTTGCGATGATTAAAATACTGTGTTGTGTGGCTTTGCCAACTCCAACACAGGAAAATAGGCAACGAGGATGCATTCATTACATTGTAAAAATGTTTCCACTACTAAGACTGCATGAAATGGAAATCTATAAGCACTGCGATGACTTTCGTCTAATTAGAATGTTATAATTGACTGTGCTAAAAATTATATGCCACATTTTCCTGAAAGAGATCTTGCCCGGGGAATGATTAATTTTTCCCCAGTTTTACATTTCAATCGTGCTCCATATAAAACAAGGTTGTCTCCCGCTACATTTGTTGATTGATGGAAAAAGGATGCTAAAATTAGACAACACGCGCTCGTGACACGCTCTTGGTAGCATAAAATGTTGCCCGCTTACAAACCATGTACACAAATACACTCGCTAAACAAAAGGAAAACAACCCTTCAACCGAAATGCAATTAAAAAATCTTTCCCCGTGTTTAATTGCAAATTATTTACATTTGCAATTTATGACACGCTTCATTAGTGCTCCCGGCATTGCGTGGTGGCGGTGGGCGTACGGCGTAAGGTTCAGCAAAGGCAGGCAAACTTCACGCGTTACTGAAAATAGCATCACGATCCGTTGACGATAGATTAACATAGTTGCATTGCACTCATTAATATCGAGGAGCGGGAGTTGTGAATAAGTCCGAAGGACACGCCCGGGTTCACGCGGAAAAAGGCTTAACCGTACACGCTGTATCCACGAGACAACCAGGAGCATGCCATTTACTTTGTTGCCTTTTGCAGCCATGGAACATGACGGTATAAATTATGCGAATAATGATGGTAATAAATCCGATAAACCTATAGTTCGACTACTGACCGCCAGAGGGACACGTGTGGTGATTTTTTTCAAAATATCCCAAATTACTTACCCATTTTTCCATTTGGACTGTACGGATCGTAGCTGCCGCTGGATAACGGTGAGGAGTATCCGTTCGACATCGTATTGGTGTAGGTGTGACTTTGCGAGCCGGGCGAAGGGCTCAGTGGCGGTGCCGATCCTTGCACACTTCCAGGACTAGGTGAGGATATCCATTCTTCATTGCTGTAAAGTAAAATACCAAAGTGATTTCATAAAGTTCATGCATTCACACTCAATAGAAATAGGTCAACAAAGTAAACTCCTCTCACTAAAACGAGAAATCCTGCGCTGAACTCCTAAACTACTCCAAAACCACAAAGGACTGTACAGAGAAAAAACACACAAACTCAAACTGTAAGCGCTCCTCCATTAAACAAAGAAGCATCGCAAACCACCATTTAACGAGGCCTTGAGAACAACCAGACATAACAGACAATAACAACAAAAAATGCAACGAAAAACAAATAAAAATCGATATAACGAGACTTCACGTAATTTGCCGCCATTCTCACCGCTGCCGGTTGGCTGGTTCGTGTGAAGACTCACTGTGTTCAACAACAAAAAAACAGGTGAGAAAGCTGACCCAAATTACACCACGTCAGGAGAGAAGCTCGTCTGCATAGAATGACACCTACAACCACATCCACACCCCTTTCTTCTCATTAGCCCCTTGATTTTCCCCATCTGATAATAGATCCCGACTCTCTGTACCATTTCACAGGCCTGCATGTATGTGGTACCCCTCGCGGTTGATAGCAAAACTCGCCTTCCGTCTACATGTTTTTTTTTCTCTCCCTCTCTCTGGCCATTTTCCAGACAGGCTGCATGATTCACCCGTCCAGACGCCGCCGACATATGCCAGACGTTTGGTAAGCGCAATTTTAACGGACAAATAATACCATCACACCCTGCTAGCGCGTCACACGCCATCCACCATGGACGAGATACAGACCGGCCGATGTTCACGACCTTTCCCAAGGTAATTTCCAGTACACGGAGCGTGTATCGTTGTCGAGTGTGTTGAAACATTTGAGAGGTGAGGGTGGAGGCAGGTGAAGAAAGAAAGTTGTGGGCGTTACTATTTTCTGCTCTAGTTTTGCTCCCGCCTTTTCCCTTCTTAACAAACATGTGAGGATCAGAATAGGCTAAAAAGTCTCCTGGGGGTTTCATCGTATTTTGTGAGGTTATAATTTTTGATTGATGTACTTTTTACTTCACTGTCTCCAGCTCCATTGACAGCTTGTTTGTCTCGTTTGTGTTTGAGCGCGCTTCATATTTTATCTCTCCAGCCTGATACTCTGTTTACTTGTTCTCATCGCTGCAAAGCTCTTGCACACAGCTTGAACGACCCATAAAACTGTTTGCTACCCTGTTGCAATAGCCACAACAAAGAATCAAGCGAAACCAATAGTGATTTTACACAATCCAGACACACCTTTCCGGTCCCTTCCGTTATCAGACAGCGACGGTGACCTTGAGGGACGCGTGGAGCCGCTACGTTATCTCTGAATGCACTTTTACTGAGTTACAGTATTGGTGCAAAAAAAAGGCTGTTCCCCCGCAAATGTACAACCTGTTAAATACATTGCGATGGGTGCTGAGTTTACTCCAGGGAGCTCGGAAGCCATCCCAAAGCTGATTGGAAGCTCTAAATTGGATTTCCCCTCAGGTTTCCAGTGCGTTTACTAGCCGCCAGACTAGACATATTCATACGAATCATGCTAGAACAGCTAGAATAGAGGTTGAACGATGCACAATGGGCAAACATTTTTTTAATTCCAAATAGGTCAACTCGCCCCAACGTCGGACAACAAAGTTGCCAGACGGCGGTATGCGACCAAATGACGTACTTCCTGCTTTCTATCCCTTGAGTTGGGACATCATTTGAGCCTACTGTGGTGTTGTCTGTGGTTATGATTGTGATTACACTACAAATAATCTAAGCTGTCCTGTATTCCTGTAACTGTATTCTATCCAAACACGTTGCAAATTCACTATTAATAACAAAATAAACTAATAAAGTAATAATGCCTAAAAAAATTGAACTCATCCTACCTTTCATGTCTCCGCTTGCCACCAAAGACGACATGCCCACCACCGTTCGCTGGAGGGATTGTCGTCACGGTAACGGTGTTGGCAGTAACGCTGGTGCTACTACCGGTAGGGGTTGCCAGTACTCCACCACCTCCTCCACCACCACCGCCCGTATCACTGGGCAGAGGTTCTACTTTCACCGCCTTCAGCATGATGTCATCACCGATCTTTAGGATGCTGATGCTGTTGTTGTTGCCGGCAGCCACCTTTAGCAGCTGGTTAGCGACGATCGTCGCCCCACCGGCACCACCAACACTTCCAGCAGCAACGGGTGTGATCGTCGCACCGCCGCTCGCTATCGTGGCCCCACCACCCGTACCGACCGCCGTTGCCGCATTCAGTGCACTGAGCGTACTGGCACTCAAGCCGATGATCGTCGCTGTGGCGGTGGGCGCGGACACCGCAGTCTGCTGCTGATGCTGCTGCTGGGCCTGATGCTGGGGCTGCTGTATGCTGACTATCGTGCCGATGGGCAGTGTCGTCGTCGTGCCCGATTGTCCCGCCAGGATCGTGCTTCCACCGGCGATTCCGAGTATTTGTGGTGCTTGCTGAAGGATCACGTTGCCAGCTCCACTGGTTCCACTCGTCCCACTGCTACTGCTGCTGCTGCTGCTACTGCTCGCGGACACACTCGGATTTGTGCTGACAATGTTTACACGGTACATGACCAACCGGGACGGGGCAAAATAGGATAAAGGATTTTTTAAACGTTTCGGGCTGGGCGATTCTCAACGGAACTGGTTGAGATTCACTGTGTCTTGCTTTCGATCCTTCGCGATCTCTATTCGATTGCAGAGATTCTACCTTTCTGTTGCTGTGACACTTTACTAGTGTCTTAATACGATGCGCAATTGGTAGAGATTCAGTGTCCGTGCTTACATCTATCGTCCATACGGTGCAGTATTTTCTATTCTATACATAGTCCGTGTTCCCCCACTTTCCTCGGGGTTTTGTTTTTCTCGTTTGTGTGTTATAACTATAGTTACAATATTTCTGGAAGCTAGAGATGATATTCTCCCTTTCCTTCTATTGCACTTCGTCAAGGCTACTGGCTTTAACTGTTGTATTATTGTTCTGTATATGTTACAGAAATTGTCTCACTTGGAGACGTTCATATGCAGTCCGGATTAAGGACACGGTCGAGCCGCAAGCTGACCAACGTGCTACTTCTATAGGCATTTACATTTACGGTACATCTCATCGGGCTCATCGTTACGCGGGACATGACACCGTCTTGTGGAAGAATATTCGGTGAGATTCGCGGAAGAATATCTGGAAAGAGAAGGGAATACAAAGGTAATTAGTGTTGATGCATGATTTCATGAAAGCTTAATCTCTATTACGTAACTTTAACTATTTTTTTTTAAGTTCGAAATGTTGATGAAAGTTTTTGTGTAGAATTCTGTTAGAAAGAAACTTTCTTATCACATCCAGTGTTGCGCAATCCAATCAAAAGAAATACCCTGGTGTAATAGCATATCTTCCAATTATTCTCGCCATGGAACACACAGGATATTTGGATTTCCGCTAGATTAACGTCGATTAAACGATTTATTCCCAACTGACTCGCGCGATACGTTCTTACTTTCGTCTCATTCCTGTGAAAACAGACATTCCACTAGACAGAGAAAACAATACCAAGCCAACCTACAACTACATCCAAAACGGGACTGCAAAAATCGATCCACCACCATTTCATCCCCCGCTTCATGGAACGTGAATACAAAAAAGCTCGAATAAACAAAAACATCTCCAACACATACACGCCCGCCCACCACCCAAACGGGAAAAAGCAACGTTTCCCAACGTGAAACAGAGACACCCACAGACCGACCGAAGGGCATTGAAAAATGCTGCACAAAACATGGAGCCCTTGTACGGTTATCAAGTGCAAGGTGCGCCTTCTGCCGCTTTGCAAGGTTTGCAACGGTAGACAAGCAGGGGTTTATTGGCGTAGGTCGGACGGAATCAATGGACCATCATAAAGTCACACACAGACACCCACACACTAATGCCACGGGAGTGGGTGGCACTCACCAGTGTACAGCAGCCATGTCGAGGAGTTTTCTTCTACCGTCCAACTTTTCTCATCTTATGCTCATTATGTCAGTGAGATGTGGTGAGAAAAATCGATCGTTTTTCTGAGTGCTTTTCTCATTGTGGCGTGCTCTTTTGCAGTGTGTGAGTGAGAACGCACCCATTGCTAGTGTTTGGAAAAGCGTGGAAATAGACACTCAGACGAGCAGGCCATTAAACCTAAACAAAATAATACATAGCTTGTATCCACTTGTCTTGGTGGGATGACTGCGGGTGATGGAAACGGTAGGGGAGAGGGAGTGGAATATCGTGTCGCCACTCACTTTCCTCATTGCTTACTCTCGCTCACAAGTCTGTGGAAAGCGGCGGTGGCGACGACAACGACGACGACGACGAGAGAACAGTAGACAAAGGCTGGTCATGGTTTTCCTTTTCGATGAAAAATGTTTTTCCTTTTTTTGTGTACAAAACGTCAAGTCCTATCCTAACAAGAAGCAGGTTGCTATTAACATCTGTCAACAAACTTTTGCTTTGCTTTTGATGGATACTGCTATGCTGTGTTTTATTCCAATAGAAAAATACGTCTGGATAATCTTTTTTAATTACATTTTCTCCTGATGTTCTTTAACTAATAGCTATAAGTCTTCAAAGGCGGTTCTCCTTCGAATCGTCCTGAAAGTCAACTTCAAAACACCAATCCCCTACTCTAATTTTTCTACGGTCATTTGCAATTTTGTGCAGCCACCAAAACTGGTACAGAATGGGAAGAACAATGGCCAGAAAAGGAATGCATGAATGCATCGATAAAAACACCGATCCCAAGAAAGGAAAACAAACAAAAGCAACAACAAGTCAACATCAAAGAATTGATTAAACGATGGAAAGTGATTGACTCCGACATGACAGCACCAGCGGGTGGCAGACGAGTTTTTCCATCAGACCATTTTCCTTTCGAACCTATCGAAGCGTAAAGAAAATGCAACTGCCTTGACCGTGGGCGTGTTGACGAGCTAAGGATAATGGTGATTTTGCAAGCTGAGAGCCTTTTTTGTTGTCATTTGATATGATTTAAAGCTTTTTTTAATTTTTGAGCCATTTTTATTGGTCCTTGTTAATACTGTCATATAAATCGTGACGTTAATAACAATGATTTTGACGGATTTAAACTCAACGACAGAATCTGGTTTTCCTTCAGTAATCGTTCTCGCATAAACAAACACCATCAGCTTCATTCGTCGCAAAGACATGCTGTCCTATTACGTTCTGCAACAAGATTGCAATTTACAAATGGAACCATATTCCGCAGTGAAAGGAAAGCGAAAATCGGTTTCCACCAGCACCACGCTATTACCACCAAAGAAGATCCTTTTGAGCTTTGAAAGAAATATTACCATCCACACTTACCCCCTTGCAAGGAGAAGCAAAATCATCATCCATGCAAACGAACGAACAAACATCCTTTTGTGTCGTCGGAGTTTGTGTGTGTGTGTGTGTTGTGGAGCGAAAAAGGAAAAGAAAAACGGAAGCTCTCCGTCTTCGCGTCTAATGAATACTCATAAAAAATGTATTACCCAAGCATCTTTTTCGCTTCCCGGCAGAAACCAACCATTCGTTAGCTTTGCCATTCGTTAAATCGACCTTTCTCAATGTCCCGGAGGCCACACACCGACACAACGGCAAGGTGGCGGGAAAGATCCTTTTTTTATGAATCTTCCTGCATTTCTGCTACTCCATCCCCAAATGCTCACCACACCAGCGTTGAGACATTACCATCGAAAAATACATAAGAATTTAGGTCAATGCAGTACTTTGAACATATAAACGGCACCTCCACCTCCCAGGGCCATACCACACTTCCACAGCAACACTTCGCTAGACCTTCGCCACCAGAAGGACAACGTCGAGAATCGTCTGGCAAAAGCAAAACGATGCCTCCCACGTGAATAAGCGAGAGAAAGAGAGAGTGTGGGAGAGAGAGTGTCGACAAATGGAAAACTGATGCTAAATCGAAATGTCGAAAAGAGAAAAGTGCAAGGTGGCAGTGGGAGTGTGCTTCACCATCCCAGTACGGCGACCTACCCTAAGGTATTTTCCATTTTTCATGGAAAGCGATCGCACCTCTGGGTGTATGTGTGTGCACATATATACTTTGAAGCACCAGCGAAAATATAAAATTACGTTTCTCGCTGTTTCTGCCTTGATGCATTTTCGTACATAAGTTAAATCCGTTGCGAGACAAATAATAGTCCTAAGTAGGAGAGCATTAGACAAACCGAGCGAAATTCGTTCCACGATTTTTTACTAGAATTAAATGACCATGCTAAACATGCAGATTTGGTAAATTCGGAAATAATAAGCCTTTATAGTTAAATATTTTATCTTACAAAGCATTCGAACACAATTTCCATTTAAAGGGAAACGGGTATCGTGTTCGGGGTAGCACCAACAATGGCAGGGAAAGTCAAGCTCAAGGAGAACTCCGTCCAACGACTCCATTGTTGGATGGAAACATGGTCTGGTACATAATGCTCCCGAGAGTGTTGGTTTTTCCCTTTTGCCATGTTTCTATTTACTGACAGACACCTGCAGGAAGCCTCGCTTGAGCATCGCTTGATATTGTGCAATCGCCACACGCAAGGATGGAGGTACGGTTCGTGAAAAGTGCCATCCTGTCCCGGGCCATCGTCTTCCTGCCCTTTTTGTATCACTACTCCACGTGTATGCTGGAATATTCATGTGCCAGACTCACACAAAGGAGCTGAAGAAGTGAAGGTAGAACCGGGTCGGATGAACAGTTGTTTCCGCCCGGAGTCTGGCATTCCCGACGCCACACCATTAGAACGAGACCTGCGCAGTAGCACGGTCGACCCAACCGGGGCAAACCGAAATTCGGGGTCATAGGTCATGGTTTCGGTTGCAGATCCTACCGTTTTTTGCACAGTTTGCCGGGGCAGATTGTTAGTGTTCTATGTAACAGTCCTGCATTATGTTACCACATTTCACCAATGCCCTGAAGGGTGGAGCATCTCCACAACCGAGGTGTGGGTGTGTGTTTGTGGTGCATTTCGTTCGGGTAGAGATGAAGTTACAACGTAATTTGCAAAAAACGGAGATTATTGTCAATGTCGACCGGGTTGGGTTAAGGTTATTTCAAGGACTTTCCATTTCGAAATTCTGCCGTACTACTGGCTGCTGGCTTCGGTGTTTTAAGGATTTTACTTTCACAAAATGGGCAGAATAGGCTGCAGTAAATGGTGCGGCAACTGTGCGATTGTTCACATAATCGCAAAGGCTCCTAGAGTATCCTTTTGAGCAGAGGATAATTATCATTCTATGAACAACTTGTGGGTGTGAGCTTCTAGGAATCAGATTGCTGAAAGGTGAATAATACGTATTTCATCGTAATATGAGAACGGGGCAGCCCGGTGGTCTAATGGATGACGCGCCGGCTTCTGTAAAGGCCGGACTTAGTTCAATTCTCATGCGGACTGTCCCCCGTGGCAAGGCCTGACTATCCGGCTACGTGGTAAAAACAAGTCTAGTAAGCATGTATAGGGCCGGCATGACCTCGTAGGTCGTTTACGCCAAGCAAGATGAGAACCTTAACGATAGGAGCAGAGGAAGCAAATCAAACATTTATTTTAACATGACAAATTTGTATAAATAATTCAAGAACACGTATCAAAACGTATAACACATAAAAAGCGTGAACATAACTCAGAAACCCCAACTATCACCTAATGTTAAAAAATCAAACTACGTATTTTGTTCACTAAAACTAATATGTATAATATCTCAATATTAAATTTTTTGTAACAGCTTTGTAAAATGATTACGATTTGCTACGCAAGCTTCCAACATCTTAATGCTAGATGGCGCTGCTATCTCGAATATCGGTGTTGAAATATTTCACTGAAACGTTTCAACGCTCACGCTTTTACATGTGCTGCGTTATACCACATCTATAGTCGACATTGAAACCATGTCGACATTGTCGATATATTGTGTAAATTCTAGAAATGGAAAAGCTCTGTGTTCAAAAGCTGCTCTGAATTAAAATCTCAGAAAATCTTAGATGCACATTCACGTCATATTCGTCAAATGCGTTATATTAGTTTAGATTGAACATTGTTTGTGACAGGTCCCTAGGGCAACAAATCATACTGCATCATCATTATCATAAACAAAATAAGACGTAGTTTATCGCTCAACATCAACAGAATACAACTAATTCCAAATGTACACGCTTCCGCTTATCATTTCTTTTAATTCCATCCATTACCCACGTGCCGGAAGTAACTTTCAAACTTCTTGCTAAAACTGCCGAACAGCTACACCGCGAAACAGATTCCGTAACACCACCATAAAACCATTAGTATGAATCTTAGCACACCCCACACAGTAACACCACACCTACGCATCCATTCCACGGGCAAGAAAATCCTGCGACAGCAGAGGAAAAATGGGTCATCATTTTTCTTCATAAAAACGCCTTCCGATAGGTTGGATAATAATGTCAGCCGCTTGTCTAGTGGATAGGCAGGATAGTTCATTGACATTTTGTACTTCACAGAGAGATGGCCCGCGAGGTACTACAGTGCAAACACCCTCGACTATCGGCTTTCTTAAAGACATGTTATACGCTTTTATCACGCATTTCGGTATTGCGTAGATTCTCGGGCTACTTCCGCATTTTCTTGATTAAACGTTATCCCTCTGCCTTTTACATTGTTCATCGACTCAGCAGGACAAGCGTACGAAAAAAGCTCATTAGCGCTTTTATATGCTACACCGTACCGTACAAACTTTGTCCAATAGGCACCACAAAATGGGCCTTTGAGGGTAAGGGTGGGATTTTGTATGGAACATAACTTCATCAATCAAACTGGTCTAGGTTGGTCGGCATTCGATAGCGTTGTCATTTTTTTTTTCGACCGCAAAAAGGATGAGCCATTCATCCTCACAACGCATGTTTTTTGAGTTGACATTTTTTACTGTAATTTATCGCTTTTCTTACAGGGTATATATAAAATAAAGAAAAAAATCGTAGCATGAAACTAACTCAACTAACAACCAACAACCTGAACAAGATAAAAACCGAATAAGAATTAGCTGATTGCTGTCCGAGAGAGAAATTAGTAAATGCAGCCTGTATAAATAATCTGTAATAAATAAATCTGCTCCAATTAACATTTTATGTCCTAAAATTAATAAAACTATTAAAAAAAAACATTCGTGACATCAACTCCAAAATAACTCAACCGATCCCTCCCTCTACCAATCGAAAATGGTCGTCAAGCTTGAAAACTACAATTGACATAAAAACGAAACCATTCATTCAATTAATTTCGGGACCAGCCCAGACTGCTAGCCGGCCATTATTGCCAAAGCCAACCTCCCGCCGGCCGGAGCTTTTTGGGGTGAGATTACGCTAAGCGCGTTCTCCTCTGTCTGTGTGTGTTTGCGTTACGCTCTGGTGGTTGGGGGGAGGGGGGAGTGGTGAAAAGCTTAAATGCGTGAGGACACCCTACCGAGAAGGATATGACGACGACGGCGTGCGAAAGAAATACGCTCGCCGAGGCTCGCCCGTTAAATGTTAGACCTTTACAACCCAAAAAAACCAACACACACACCGATCGATAAAGGCCAGACAGATGCGCGACGGGATGGTCCTTTCTGGGGAGGAGCAGCGAGTTGTGGTGTTTGTGTGAATTTTCCCCAACACCACCATACACCGCACCATTTCCCAGGCCCGGAAAGAAGAACAAATCGCACACGCAAACCGGTGGTACGATGGGAAAAGCCGCATCAAGTTAAATAGATTCATCGGTTCGAGAGGCTTCAATGTGTCTTTGCCAAGCGTCTGGAGGTGGAGGCTGGTAGTACACGCTTTACGTAGTCGGAAGCCACTTGAATGAAAGCGCTCGCAATAAGTGTTGAATGAGCCACGGAACTGCAATAGCAATGTGTGAATGTTATTTATTGCGATTTTGTTGCGTGTGGGAGTGTTGTACAAATAAACCACCAAATTTGGATCCTATCAACGTAGCTGATTTGGCCACTCAACGGTGCAAATGAAATCCATTTTTCTCCATCCGGGAAAAAGCACGGATCAAAACCAAAACAAACTTAATAATGGATTAACTTTGGCGACACTTCGGTGACCCTCAGAAGTTATAGAATCTACAGTATCCTACACAACGGGAAATACCATCGAAACTAAACATTTTTGGTACGACGGCAACGCCTAGTTTCAGTCCAAAGCACTTTCCAAAGAAAACGGACCTTCTCATAGAAAAAGGAATACGTTTCACGTTGGCAAGCAATTTGCAAATTAAATACTAGAAACTGATTACATAAAGCATTTTAAAAACATAGTAACTGAAATTTCCTTTCGAAGTTTGTTAATTTATTGTTTAACCGGTCATAGCTCCCAAAATTTCAATATCACTCATCTTACGCCTACATATTGGCAAAACCGATGATAGAGCTCTCCTGAATTTTCCTATAAATCTTGCAAACAAAACCCTCACCTCTCCGCACAGAAAGTAATAAGCAGACATCAAACTAACAGCGTGTGATTCATCACTCCCTCGAAACAAAATCGACGACGAAACTAAGCGACGTGACGAGCCAAGCGCCTCCATCGTTACACATACATTTTCTCGCTTTTGGAAGTTCTTAACCCTCTTGCCGTGTATGGAACGCCTTCTCAGTTTCATCTCCTTGGCAGGCAGGCCATCATATCTGGACGTAGGCGTTTATCCTACCAAAGTGGCACACGCACACAACCGTCCAATTTCTATTCGTAATAATATTTTGATACTTTTCTTAGCATTACTTTTAGCTTCGCTCGTTTCGGTTCAGTTTCCTTATCGATGACGACGACGGTATACATCATTCGGGCACGTGAAAGTAATGAGGGCACCTTTTCCGCAACCAGGGTAATTCCCTCCCCCCCCCCCCTCACGTAACTGCGTGTGTGTGTGTTCGAACGCTTTCCATTGAACCCTGCGTGAACCCACAAAAGGACCCACACCAAAAGCGTCCACCAGACAGACGACTAGCGACCGGCGTTCGAAGCGTGCTGAGCGCGCCTGAGCTACAATCGAGGTTCGTTGGCTGCTGGTACCGCTGCTCGCCTAAATTATGGTCCAAACTCGCACAGGGGCACGTTACATACCTCACAATCTACCCCGTCCCCGTCCGCTTGCCGGACTACCGTACATTTTCCGGCTTTAAAACACATCGTGCGCCCAAAATTCAGACACAGCCTTACACGCGCGATCTGGGCATCAGCGTTACACAAAGGGGTGGCCTCCGTCTGGTTGTGTGGTTGGACTTTTTTTGTTTTACTCCCTCTGTTTGTCAGACCATCGGGGTTTACGGGGTTTGTATGGTTTGTATCCTTTTTCGCGTCCCTTTCGTAACAAATAAAACCACCAACACGCTTCTTTGCTAATGGGGTAGCTGAACCTTATTCGGGTCTCGAGTGTATACCGGCCCATACCGGCTTGTGGGCAAAAAGGGTCCAGCCAGACGCCAAACTTCCCAAAAACACAAAGAAGAAAGACATTACCAAAAAAAGGTACAAAAGGGCAGCGAGCGGGATAGTATGCTCTGTTTGCCATTCAACCGCATTAGAAATGGATTAAAACCTGGGATTCAATATAATCCACTGCGGCAGGGGAAACGGTCACAGTTATTAAGTTGGCAAGGGTTGAGATATGATGTCTGGTTGTGGTTTGATTAGCCCATCTTTCAAACAAGTGTGATGAACTATGCAACTCTCAACATCCGCCCGGGAAAACCTTTTCATCTCCAGCTACTTTACAAATGAATTGTCAATTGTTTTTGTCTCGGACATTCCATCCATCATCATTCACACAAAACCAAAGTGTTAGCTATTATATTCAAAACACATACTCTCACACACACAGAGGTTGGGCTTTGGAAACCGCGGCTGGATCCGGGTCAAACATTGGACATTGTGTTGTTTTGACATGGGGCGAATGTTTCAGATGGAGTTTTACCATGGTTCCATCAAGCTTGCGATGAAAGGATACAACAGAACATTTGCTTACACGATGTGGTGAAAAAAAACAAGTCTGATGTAACAAACAAAGGCTTTGCAACTGGCTCAACTTTGACTGCTCGATATGAGCCTGAACATTTATAGTCTATAAACTTTTAACTATAACAGACATGTACTGTCAAATGTCATTTGTTTTCTCTTTTCAAATTCTTTTGCTTCTCTTTTTTATTCATTTTTATCGTTGTCTGATATGGTTCATTGAACTTATAAATCGTTTGAGAAGCCTAGGAAAAGTGGAAAGAAAGATAGATGCGTCTCTTCAAGATGAATTTATTGCAGGAAAATTTGATTCACCATTTTATAACTTTAAATTAATAAAAACTATTCCTATCATGCATTTAAATACACCCTAACTTGTATTTTACGCCCCGCAGTCACGCTTTCCGAATGTGATTGGTTCGAAATCCATTCCCCCAAAATATGATTGCCTGCAAAACATCTTCGCCACAAGGAATTGCAACACAGAATATTGTAATCGTATAAATCGACGAGTACACACACACACGCACACACATTTGCTTACTCGACAGGAAATTAACACCACATGTGTCCTTAATCGATCGATCAGTTGCTTTCCTAATTGAATTGTATCTCAAACGGGATGCCCCGTCTTGCGCTTTTTTCCCCTTACGATGGAACACATTAAGAACGCACATATGTGAGTGGTGGAAGGTATAGGAAAAGAAAAGGGCGTAAACATGAAGCAGGTTTAATTTGAATTTTCCATCCATCTCGCTTTTAGTTTGCAGTTCTTTTATCACTCAAAGGTGTTAGTCGGTCGGATTAAAAAGGAATTAAATTGTATTACCATTACCATCGCAACATGTCACTACTTTCAATTCAACTTATCACGCCCCAGAACGCACTCGAGATCGCTCGAAAATGTGTTATTGATTTATGCTGAAATTTTCCTGCAAAACAAAAGGCACTAATCACATGAATGGTCAAAAGCTTTATGCTCGATTCTAATCGCTCGCTTTGCTATTGAAAAGGAATACTTTTCCTTATCTTTCTTTCTTCCCAAGGCATCGTAATCCTTAACTCATGCCTAATTCATTCAATTCCCCCCAAAAAAAACAGGAGGCAAAGTACAACAAATGAAACAAAACTTCCTTCTAAACCTCCTATACAAACGCAAAACTGCGTTGCACTTTGGAAAAAAAACTCAACCTCTCGCTGCACCGAAAGTGTACGAAGCGGGACAACGCACTCTTCGCTCGCATATGCAACAGCCTTGGCAAAAGGGAGAAACAAAACACAAAATATCCGATGACTTTCACCTTGAATTTACAGCGCAATGTCAATCAGCCACCGTCTGGGTCGCTTTACCCTGGAGT
>KB677946.1:0-18292 GCA_000349165.1 Anopheles christyi | reverse complement strand
GCGGTTACGAGATGACTTTCTACTTCATCGTGACTCCGTACTACGCCCCGAAGGTGCAGCAGTTCTCGACGTACGATTACTCGTACTCGTGCGGTGTTGGCTCTGGCTCGAAGTACATCGATGATCTGCCGTTCGGATATCCGTTCGATCGTGACATCGACTTCAGCTACTTCTACACCAAGAACATGTACTTCAAGGATGTTCTGATCTATCATACCGATGAATTCAAGGGTAATCTTTCGTACTAAATCTGATGGAATAAAAAAATATGATCATCTGACAATCGGACACTACATTAATAAAATGAAAAAATAAATGTTTTAAATATATTCTTTCGTTTTGTTGTTTATATGGATGGGAAGGCAAGCATATATATAGCAATCTTCAATCATCATTTGATCATTACCAATAAAATTTAATGATGATTGAAGTCGAAGTCTCCGGGCTCAGGTCATTTATGTGGGTCTTTCCACGTGCTCGGTCTAGTCTTGTGGGCTGGTTGGTAATAACAGGTAATTTGTATTATAATGATAAGCAATGTCTGAAATGGTTTGGTTTCTGATTTACATGAAATTAGGAAAATTTATGACCGGTCCAGGGTTCAAGGGTTCATAGCATACGTTAGTTAGTTAGTTTAAACTGACTTGTTGATACGCGATTTGTTGAAGTAATATGGCTCTTACTTTAAAATATAATAAAAAACTTAAGATAAAAATTTAAAAACAAATATTGTGATACATCACCTTTACGCGAAGTTTGTGTTTGTTTCCTCCTTTTTCCTATGGCTATAGTTTTGTTAATTTATTTCGAAAGCAATAATATGCTCAAATTTATGACATGTACGTTTCATGCTTCCTATCTCTCGGCCACCCGGAAGTAGCGTTTGACTTTGACGGTATACTTACACCACCTTGTACCGAGCCTTATTGATAACATGATGAGAAGATGCCTGCAGTTTCAGCAGCTCTTCCTTAATCAGGCGCGTAATTTCACGCTTCGCCTTCGTCACCGCAAGCTCATTGCAACTTTCAATCGCAAGGTATAGCTTACGCTCGCCATCAGGTGGGTTTTTACCTGGTGGCACATACGTACCACGCACGGTAAGACCCGCCTCGGAGTATTCAGATATTTGCGCCAATGCTTC
Source organism: Anopheles christyi (assembly GCA_000349165.1). NCBI lineage: Eukaryota > Metazoa > Arthropoda > Insecta > Diptera > Culicidae > Anopheles > Anopheles christyi. The sequence continues at coordinate 17,148 of KB677946.1, read as the reverse complement.
CTGTAATGAAAGAAGGAACATGCTTGATATTAGTCTCTTGTCAAATGGAACGAATTATGTAAGCACACGAACCTTAGATGTAACCTTCCAACGAGCCTGCTGCGGGAAATCGTTGATCTCCAGTTCTTCCTCATACTTGCGGAATACTTGCTCATTCGTCTCCACAACCGGTTCCTCTTCGTCCTTCGGTTGGTAATTGAGTTTGTTATTCAGCTTTGCCGCCAGCTGCTCAGCGACCGTCTTTGCGGCAATCAACTGTTGCGTGTTGGCTCCCTTCAATATAGCTTCGGCTGCCTGCTGTGTCGCACCCTTCAAATCCGTGCCCAGAGTCTTCTGCAGATTAATCTTCGATGCCAAGCGTTTGGCCAGTTCGAGCTTATCTGAGTGCGTCACATTCGGCACTGGCGGGGCGGGGGCCGGTGGTGGATTATTCGGCTGCTCGTGTTTATTAGTGGCAGGTGCTTCAACCTCCTTCACAATCCGCTTAGTAGCGAACATATTTTCAATTTGCTGATCAATATCCTGCTCCAGATCTTCCTCGTCGTCTGAATCCTGCAACCCTAAAGCAGCCTTTTGCATTTTCTTCCGCTCGTTTACAGCGGCAGCTTCCTGTGCATCGAACTTGAACCCTTTACCACTGAATCCTCCACCGGTGTGAACCTTTTTGCCTTCTGCCTCCTGTGCTGTTTTGTAAGTATCCCAAAGGTTACGTAAATCGTCCGGCACAGTTCCACCGGACAGTTCAAGAGCGCGGATAATGTCACCGGCGTAGCGTCCCTGCTCTGGCGTCAGGAATGTCCAGGCAAACCCTTTTGCACCAGCACGTCCCGTCCGTCCACAGCGATGCACGTAGTCTTCGTAGTGATTCGGACAGTCATAGTTAACGACCAGGATGAGTTGCTTCACGTCCAATCCACGAGCAGCAACTGAGGTAGCGATCAACAGCTTTACACGCCCCTGCTTAAAGTCTACCATCGTTGAGTCACGATCATACTGGTCAATGCCGCCGTGCAAACTCATGCACGGATAGGATGCTTTCATTAGATCCTTCAGCAAGCTGTCGGCATTTTCCTGCTTATCGACAAACACGATGATACTACCCTGCTCCTGGTAAATGCCGAGCAGTTCGAGCAGCTTGAAAAACTTTGCCTCATCATCCAGCACGACCACGTGCTGCTCAACATCCTTACAAACGACGGACCGTCCTCCGACCTGCACCTCGATCGGTTTCTTTAGGATCCTTCTCGCCAACGCTTCCATCTGGCGAGGGAAAGTCGCACTGAACATAACCGTCTGCCGATCGGGGCGCACGTTATCAATTATGCGCATCACCTGCGGTTCAAAGCCCATGTCGAACATACGATCGGCCTCGTCCAGCACAACGTACGTAACGCGCCGAAGGTTCGTGACACGGCCCGAATTGGCCGCCAGCATGTCAATCATACGGCCCGGTGTGCAGACGATAATCTCTGCGCCACGTTTCAGCTCCGCTATTTGCTCCGATATGCCCGTTCCACCGTAAACACAAGCCGTCCGGAGGTTCAATGATTTCGAAAACTTCTTTATATCCTTCCCAATCTGCATGCAAAGCTCCCGCGTGGGCGTCATTATTATAGCGATCGGTCCATCACCGTCCTCTAGCGGGGGCTGATCGAGAAGGTGCCGGAACATGGGTAGAATAAAGGCAAGCGTTTTTCCGCTGCCAGTTTTTGCGATACCGATCAGATCCCTCCCCGACATGATCGCCGGTATGGCCTGACACTGGATCGGGGTAGGCTTCTCAAACCCGAGCTTGCGCAGCACCTCGAACTCTTTCCTCGAAACACCGCAGTGGGCCCACGTTTTGATCGGCTTCGGACATCCCTTACCCTTGACCGCGATACCCTCCAGTTCCTTCTTGTACGCATCAATTTCCGTCTGTGTCATGCGTGCAATCTCTGGAACCTCCACATAGAACGACTTCCGGAAGGGCATATAGTTAATGCCGGAATGATCAATTTTTGCCAGCTCCTTCTTCTGTTTGTTGGCCAGATTTGCTGCCGTGTCTTTAATGTCTTCCTGCTCCTCCTCCGACGAGTACTCCAGTCCGTCCTGGTTTTGTTCGATCAGCTCACCCTTTTTCGTTTCCTGCTTCTGCTTCGCCACTCCGGAGATGATCGTAACGCCACTACTGGACGTTTTGCCGTCCGTTTTGGGCATCGGGTTGGATAGTTTGTTCACCTTGCGCACCTCCTCATTTACTTCCTTCATGAACGCATCCAGCGGATCGATTTCTTCTTCTTCCTCTGCCGCCCCATCCGCTTTATCCTTGGCGTCTTCAGTTTCGTCGTCCTCCTCGTCGTCCTCGAGGCTCCACTTTTTTGCACCGGACGCCGAGACGGGAATAATCGTTGGTAGTGGTTTCTTAATATCCTGCTCCTTCTTGTTACGTTCCGCACGCCACCGTTCGATCCGTTCCCGGCGCTTCGTCATCTCCTGTTCCAGGCGCCGCTGCTCCTCCTCCTTGTCGATCGGTGCCTCCGGTACCTCGTAAACCTCTTCCTTTGGCCGTTCGCGAAATACCTTTTTCTCTTCGGCCAGCTTTTCTACCACAACGACCGTCGGTGGTAGCAGGGGTGGGGGTGCCATCATGCCTGGAGGCATCTGATCGAACTTGGACTGTTTTCCGCTGCTGCTTACACTTTGAGCACTGGTTTTTTAAGGAAGCAGAATTTAAAAAGACTTTAAAAGCAGTAATGGAAGACAAATAAGCTTTAGGAACTTTGATTCTACTTACTACTTGGTTGCTTGTTCCCGCAGCTTCTCCCGTTCCTTCTCACGCTCCCGTTTGCGAGCAGCTTCCTTTTCGCGTTCCTTTTCTAGCTCGCGGTCCCGTTCTTTCTCACGCTCCCACAGTTCCCGTTCACGTTCCCGATGCTCTTCCCGATGACGTTCTCGGCGAGCGGCGCTGCTGCTGCTACTGCTGCTGCTGGAATTACTCCCCATCCCGGATGAATTCGCAGTGCCATTGTTGACGGACGAACGCGAAGCACCGGATTTGTTCCGATCGTGGCTCCGCGAGCGCTTCTTCTTGCGCTCCGGTGAGTTTGATTTACTTCGCGACCGACGCCGATCCTTCCTGTTAATTACCCCCACAAGCAATCAATATAGGACCGGCTTCCAGGCGCAACAAGGTAAGGGGGAAAAGCATCGACTTACCCATTTTCACCTGTACGTGTCATCCGGCAGAAGGTTACGAATTCGCGATCACCGTCGTTATGGTAGTAGTAGCAGTAGTGGTTGATAAGTGGAGGATCTCGACAAAACTATAGAAAAAAGAGTTTATCACCTGATAAAAGCACGATTCGTCTGCTTTGCTTCGCGTCTGTTGTTATGTTTTTGACCCGCAATGAAAAGAAAATCTTTCCCTGCTGCCAAAAAGTGACAGCCGTCGTTAAATATTTCGTTAAATATTTCGTTAAATGCTCGTTTGACAGCAAGCAGAAAATAAACACAACCGCACAGAACAGTTCCAAAATGATGCTCGGTCGGCTTTGTAGCTCGGCTTCTTGTTTGAAATTCTAAAGTCTTAATTTTTAACCAAACGGATACGGTTTCTTTTACATGTTCATTCGTTTTGCTTAAGTGTGGTGCTTGTGTAAATCATGTTTTGTGTAGTGATACGTTTGCGTTAAGTGTGCCAGTGAAAAGTGTCGCAAAATGAATCGATTAAAGCTGAAACCACTGAAGCTTCCCAGGGAAGCGAACCAAACGACGACCAGCGGCCAACAACAGTCGGAAGAGGTAAATGCCAAGAGCAACGAACGGAACAAATCGTAACGTGGGAAGCTGGGCGTTTGTATCCGTAGGTGCAAATCCACCCCACCGGGTGAACGATGATTGTATGTTGGTCATGCCATTGCTCACCAATTATGTTAGCAGCAACACCGTAAAGGTACGGATCGAATGATTGCAACGGAAGGTACGGGCACCCCGTGCTCGGACGGATTGCAGCAAATGTAGAACATGGGGTTCTATTTTAAGCGTATTTCGGAATAGTGCGTAGTGTTTCGTATGTACCTACGCCCCTGTGTGGCCGCCCTTGCCTAAATGCGTGTTTGGCGATGAATTTTGCATGGGACACAGCAACGTTGTGTGTGTGTGTGTCGTGTGTCTTACTTTTGTCGTTGTCGTTGCAGCCCGGGTTTCCTAGGAAACGAAACATCAACAGCGAATCTCCTTGCGATTCGGGGGCAATCCAGAGCAACGGTGTCCGCTTTTCCATGGTACAAACGCGATCGATAGAAAGTAGTTGCGGTTCAGTGGACACCTTTACTGACCGGTTTATGAATGAACTGAATCAGAGAAATGAAGTCAAATGGAAGTAGCCGTAGCCCTATGGGGGGATATGGGTACATGCACCAATATGATTGAGATAACATCAAAAGACAAAACTGTCGAAAGACAGACATAAGAAAACGGTTCCATCGTGAAAGCAAATTATCGACATATGGCAAATCTTTCCGCACATGCACTGTTAGACATGGTTTATGCAGCAATTAAGCAGAATTGTGTAGAAATGGTTGGAATTGTAACACACCGCCTCAACAGGGAGGAGAATCCGCTCAACTCGTTGATCGATGATCGCTACTTGTCGCCGACACATATGAACATCAACTATCGATTGGAATTAGTGGCGCAATGGTAATCTTTCTTTCCCCACCATGCACCGCATAACCGGTACGCCAAGAATGCTGTGCGATAGATGTAGCGTTTAATTGTTTTCATTGCTTCCGTTCGGAACATTAGAAAAGAAAAAAAAACTATCCGGGTGTCGGTTTCCGTGCAGGTTTGTGAGGAAGGAGTCGGGCGGTGTACCAAACAGCAAACATCTGACAAGCTCAAACAACAACAAATCTAGACTATACCATTTTCTTCCTACCGGGACACAGTGCTGAGAGGGCCAGTCGTATCGATCGACAAGATATAGATCTCGTTCGGATTACACTAATTATGTCGAGGTGTCAAGCGTCGTCCACTAGGGTATGCCAGGAAAACCAAAACCGAAAAAAGAAGAAACGATCCTGGGAAAGTGAATGTGTACTGTATTGGGTGTTTTTTTTTCATCCTCCCCTTTCCTTCAACGAAGCAAATTCCCAAAGCGCCACAGCTTCGGTGTAATATTTCTTTCCAAACCCACCCGCGCGTACTTCTCCATCGTGTGAGTCTGCGGTTAAAACGAGTTCGCCCTTCGGTGACCGTGGTGGATGAGACAGAAGATGGTACGCGATCGTGTTGTTGAATATTCACCGTACGTTTCCAAAAAGGGCGGAGGGAGTGTTCCTTTGAGGAATAGAATGTTACAACGTTCGTTCTACCGGAACCAAAAACGCACCCATCACCCATTCATCCCGTCCAGTGTTCCAGTCGTATTTCCTCACCGTCTCGGAACGATGGAACGAGAGGTTTTTTTTTCTTTATCCATCAAGTGGATGCTGTTTTACAAGTAAATAAACAACGTTGCATTAGTTTTGCTCTGCTTGCACAAGCAAACATCAGCTCTGTGGGATAGCATTGAATAATGGAAAGCACATGAGAGAGATCTCCCGAAATATGCTGGTAGATAGTGCCTCGGAAAATGAAATACATTTTCTTAGAAAGAATTCCGTATGCTACCCACTGCGGTTAGTGAGGTACTGGGCTGGTAGGGACACTCGGGGCGAAATGTGCACCTTCTATGAGAAAAAGTAAACTTGTATAAAGCCGGCATGATCATGTAGATTGATCATGACGCTAACAAGCTGAATATAAGATTTTTTTACATCCTTGTTTTTGAATGATTTTATTCATGTACCCTGGCAGTATAATATGTGTAGTTGTTGCCAAACCATTGTTAAGCATTTAAGGTCATATTAAAACCGCCAAAAAGCGGACAAGACTTGTCAACAGGGACGGCTTGGTTGTCTGTTGCATATACAAAACGGTCCCTATAAAGCCGAACCGGTTCAATTCCCATCCGGAATGGTTGGGTAGAACAAATGAGTCTCGTAAGTTATACAAAGAAGAAGCAGAAGTAATGCAAAAACATTGGAGTATATTGATACTTGATTTAATCATTATAAATAAAATCCTACCTGGTGATCTAAATTAATAGACACGCCGACTCCTGTAAAGGCCGAACGTGGTTCAATTATCATTTGGTGACAGGGACGTGGTGAAATTAAGTCTCGTAAGCCTGTACAAAACCGGTATGACCGCGTAGGTCGTTTGCTCCAAGAAAGATGAAGAAATAAAATCCAAACCATGACTATATTGCCCCATTTTCCCATACTAGTGTGTATCAATGCTGTAACGTTTTCATACTTTCGTGTAGGATATGTCGATCGCGTGTGATGAAGAGTCGAAGTAGTAGCCATCTGTATGTCTTTTAAATCGTCGCAGATGTTTAACACAATTGGCGCATTTGAACATATGAAGTATATATGGGAGCCCCTCCCGCAGTACAGTCATCAAGTCGTACGGCCTAACTACAGACCTGTCATTGGTTCAATTCTCACATGGACCGATCCTCCCATACGTAGGACTGACTATCTTGCTATGGGTAAAACTAATAAGTCACACCAAGGGCAAGCCTTGACCGACTACGGTTGTTGAGCCAAAGAAAAAGGAGAGGAAGAAGATAAAGTATATGCCTGTTGTTTGACAACATTTGATTTTATTTGGTATATACACAGGATACAACCTATTAAAGGTAGAATTGGATATCAAATTGATTAATTTATGCGACGTGCGGTGACAAAATAATTAAAAATTACGCTGGAAATCTTATACCAGACCACACTAACACACACGATCTCTCTCAAACTCTCCTGCGATACCATCATACGGCGTGTGAACTAAAAATACATAAGAACCCTCAAGCACCAGCACATGCATCTGATCGTTAGGGGGATAATGTTCCATAGAGGTATAGCTGCAAGTGGATATCGTTACCATTCGTGCTTGTGTATGTCATTGTCGCAGTCTAAAACCATCCTCCCTCCTTTCCACTTTCTAGCCGTCTGGGAAGCGATAGCGTTCGAATTGGTTCGTTGGAATTTGTAATGGAAGATTAATAGCCCGGTTGATTTTATGTTACGGTGGCGGCGGCGGCAGTTTTTATGCGTACGCCAGTGGCATTCTAAACGTGGATTGTTGACATGGGAGGGGTGAGGAGCGGCGGAGTTTGAGTAGTGGAGTAGTGGAAGTTAAACTTCCGAGTGGCAGATGATGTCTCAAGTGAGATTGGATTTATGAAGTGGCGATAAAAATAAATGATCCAATCTTTGTAGGCGGAAGTAGATCATTTTCATTCATCGATGTGTGGGTACCGATCGTAACATTAAAATCAATGCACACACGATCGGTAACAGTGAGGATCATTCAGTTAGCTTTTATATTGATCTTATTTTTACAAATATATTACTTTGAGTTTTTTCCAGATGTTTTTTTTTAGGAAATTAAATTTAGGGAATGACGTTATTTTTTTCTCTCTGTGTTTGGAAGTATCACGCTCTAGTGTTTGTCATAGGCATTTAAACAATTGAATCCCACACACACACACACACAGACACACACAAGTACACGCCCACCACCCCGCGTGTTTGGTGGCGCGAACAAACAGCAGGCGCAAACATCGATTCGATTCGGAAATTTCGTTCGTTCGCGCGCTCGTTCGGATTAGATTTGCCATCAAACGCATGGACCCGCCAAGCCGGATCGCGACTCAACACCCAGTACGTTCGCGTGTTTTGTGTTGAAAGGGTCGAAGGCGACGTGTCACAACACCCCTTCGGTGAGCATAAACCTGTGACCGTGCAGTTTAAACTACAAACAATTGTAGAATACACCCGTTCGTGTAGGTAGGAGGGATTGTCTCCATTAAGTGTAAAATCTCTAGCTTTGGGTTGTTTTATTTCCTTTCAGTTGTTTATCGGAAGTCAAGAATCGTCGATTAATCGCTTCCGGATCTAGTGGCTGGGGTTTTCTTTTCGAAAAATCAGTTCTGCTTACGTAGGCGTTTGAAAATGTGTGTCTTGAGATGAATTTTTACATTCCCCTGCCCGTGAAAAGGGTGAACAAATATTTCACATGGGAACATTCTCGTTGCTTGAAAGATTCATCCGTTTTGTGAAATATCTTATCCTGCCTCATTGTGATTGTGTGTGTGTTTAATTTGTCGTCTTTTCTTACGCAACACATTTCTACGGCAAAAAACTCGATACAGAGCTGCGACCTAAGCTACATAAAAATTATGCTTTTTTCAAATAAGACAACACGGATTGGAATAATATGAGCGATGGTACCTTCTGATAATCCGGCCCGGGAACTGTGAGGGTCCCTGAATCATCCGTATCAAATAATGCACCTCGACAGATCCGTCAGCGACGAGGGCTTCGTTCACAGATGCAGTTCTAAAATTAAGCAAACCTCACTGCGATCGGCATGGTTGTTGCTTTCCCTTGCAATGTTCTCTATGTGCGTTTGTTGTTTTGTGTCATGTTTTTTTTATGTCGGAATGCATTTTTAGGGGAAACGATGGGGGAATGCATTATGTTACGTTGTGAATGATGAATTGAAAAAAAAAGACTAGTTGAAGGCTCGTGTGTTTAAGTTTGGTCCCTGTAGGCACTGTATTGTTAAAGTTTTTAGATTGTGATTTATTTCCAATATTTAGGTTGCACCAAGCAATGAAAATGAAAATATTTCTTATCACACTTAGCATGATCGCACATATCTTACTGCTAACAATCGGTATACTACCTACATTATAGCGATTGGATGACGATTGGTTAACTAAACTGTCTTCTGTTTGCGGTTACTTCTGCTTTGATAATGAACTCATCTTTCATCCTCACAACGCCAGTTGGAAAGTGAACCGACACGAATCATGCCTTTGTTTCATGGCTTGCGTATTGATCAAACAGTTGTCTTCGTAGGAAGCGAACCCGAATGTTGCTAAAGATAGTTAAAGTTGAGCACATAAAACGCAAAGCTGATGAAAAATTGCAACTTTTTGCCTAAAAGGGCACACCGACTGGATGGGGATTCTCATGAGGACTGTGAACGGCCAAACAGCTTGTTGAAGAAGTAAAGATTGTTTATGGGTCTTACTGTTGCGGAGCCTTTCGGTATAGAATCGCATGTCCAAAGTCGATCCTTTCCATATGCTTTATTGTGGCTGTGGGAAACGAGGATTTCGGATAGCGTGTTAGATTTGCAAACACTCCACCCCATTTACATGAAGGAACTGCTTTTGGAAGCTTATTTTTAACAATGGCTTAGTTCCATTGACCTACATACGATGTTTCGGGGATAAATTAAAAGTTTTCGATGAACTTAACGGGTTTTTATTGTCTCCAACGAATTGCGTAGTATGTTCGCAAAAGACAAATGGTTTGACATTCAGGACAAATGAAGATGTTTTCGTTCGATCAAACTGCTCTTTACTTTTCTTAATATCCTCAAAGTAAATTATTGGAAATACGTCAACACATCATACGAGCAGTATTTGCATTAATGCAGTATCTAACCTTCATACAATAATTCTGTCATGTATGTAGCCTAAATAATTCCTTTAGACAGGTTAGGGATGTAGGCAAGAAAAAGCATTCAACCTGACTTTGTGCAGAAATTTACGACCAAACGTTCTCGACCTTTGCCCCTTTATTTGTCCTTAGTCGTTGTGCGACTACGGTGAACTGCTGAATAACCTTTGCTAATACTATTTTTTCACCTTTTCTCTTTTCCGGAACATCCAGGACCATCAGAGCGACCGTCAAGGACCCGCCGCAAGGAAAGCCTTTGCCACCGGTGTCACCAGCCGGAGCAGCATTGGTTCAGTTGGGAGTGCCAGCGTCAGTAAATCAACGTCCAGCTACGGCAGCCGCAAGGAATCTTCGGTACGGTTTCGGCTCGAGGACGAACTGCTAGGCAGTGACAGTGAGCTCAGTGGAGGAAGTGCCAGTGCAAGCATATCGGAAAGCCTTAGCGCGAACGACAATCATGACGACGATAGTTTAGAGATTATGGAAGATATTGTAGTGCCGGCAAACCACGATGATGATGACGAGCATGGAATCGTGGCCGAAATCAGCAGTGGTAGTGTGCAAACTGACGGAAACAGTGACAATAGTAGCTCGAGGAGTGCGGATGTGATTTCATTAAATCGATCGAAGAAAGAAGGAAACGTTGCGAGTGGTAGTGCGGCCGTGGCCGATCGAAAGCGGCAGTTATTCGATATCGGTGAGGACGAAGATTTTTTGCCCCGAAGTGCAGAACGGCCTCCGAGTGGTGGTTTGTTCGACATCGATCAGTTGCAACTGTCCGGGGACGAAATTGCTCAACATTTTCAAACGACGGTTGAGAGTGATCGAAGCGATAAGGAGGCGAGTCCATTTCGTAATAGACCAAAATCGTCGGAAAACGAAGAGTACGAGGATTCCTTCGGGCAGGAAGGTGAAAGTTCTGTGGGTGCACCGGCTAGCCGGAAAGAGGAAAGAGTATCGGTAGAGCTAGTGAAAGTACATCACGCGAAGGAGTTATCGCCCCTGAACGAGGACGATGTGCTGATAAATGATAGTAAGGTAAACTTGAACGCACTCAAGCAGCGCAATCAGATTGTCGGGCAAAGAGGTGGAATAAAATCAGAAGAAAAGGTTCGCAGCCTGAAACCATACGCCAACGTCATGGCGGAAGAGAGCAATAACAACAGTCAGGATAATAGTCTGAATACGACGAATGACATTTCCGACCTGGCTCCAGACACCGAAAGTGAGCGGGTGGGAAGCGTCGAACTAGACGGGTCGAGTGGTTCGACGAGAAAGGGGAAAATAACGGCCGAATGTAGAAGTCGTAGTGTGCCCGATGGGTTAGGTGTTGGCAAAAGTAGTGCCGGGGGACCTCCATCTGGAGCTGGTTTCACGAGTTTAGGTCCTATGAAGATGCCGGAAGTGTCGACCGGCGGCCGTCAGCCAAATGAAGAGTCCGGCAGCTCGTCCTCAGGTGGGAGTGGCATATCGGAAGATTTACGCGAAAGGATACTTACCACGAGCAAATCGTTCGAAGAAATCAAGGCGCAAGGTGTCGCCTCGATAGAAGTGTTAGAAGATAAGACAGAACGACCGGCTGGAGAACCGGCGAAACCTATGGAACGTGTACCGGCTGATCAAAAGGAAGCACTGGAAGACATTTCCGAAGAATCGGAGCACACGATTGGAGGTGGTGGCAACTCGTCAAATACGGACGATGAACAGAAAAGGATAATGGGGATGAAAGCGACAAACCGTCAGGAAGGAGCGGTGGTGCCCGGGAATCTCATCGAACGAGGCAAGGAAATGCGTTCCATACTCGAGGAAAAGCTGCTACAGAAGCAGCTCAGCGTGGGAAGTACAATCTATGAGGATAATAAGGAAAATATCCCCGAAGGGGGCTCACTGAAAGTAACACCGGAATTCGACAGTGTCATTAGCTTGAAGATGTTTCAAACGATGGAGAATGAGATTCGTAAATTGCACGAAATCATCGCCACAAAGGATGTGCTGTTGAATGCGTACGGTCGCAAGGACGGTGTGGCACCGGGGAAGGATACCAACACCTGCAATAGCCGGGCGGAATCATTGCGCGAGCAGCAGTCATGCCGATCACACAACAGTGACTCGATCAGCATGGCCACCAACTCGACCGAATATCGCCCAGTTGGCGAGCTAGCAGAAATGGCTGGTGCATCCGGCGCGGAGAAGGATCTGTATGGGAAAATAATGGAACGCAATCAGTGGATTGAACTGTTGGCAGACAAGCTGAAGGAATCGCTGCAGGAACGCAATCAACTGCAGTCGGAGGGCGAAAAGCTGGCCGGGGAAGTGATACAGCTGAAAAAACAGCTAGCCGAAACGGTAGAAAATATGAAGCTGAAAGCGCAGAACAGTTGGGCTGGTGTGAGACCACAGGATCAGGAAAGCACTAGCGGAGGCGGCCAACGCATTTCGGAAATATCGATTGATCTGGTGAGCGAAACCGAGGATGGTGGATTGTCCGATTTTCCCGACATTTATGACGACCCACCGGTAGCGGCCACCGAGCGGCTACTCGAGCACCAGTTACAACCTTCCGCGTATGGCGATCTTTCCGAGCTAAACCCTATGCACATTCCTCTGAAGATTTCAAAACAACTCGAACAGTTCCGACGCTATCTGTCGCCCGAAGAGGTACGCCTTTTCAATATGGTACAGGGCAAATTTGATGATTTCCTTACCCAAGAGCTGGAAAAGGTGCGCGATGGTGGTGAAACCGAAAATCGATTGCTCCGAGAACAACTGCAGATAGAGCGAGCGGAGAAGGAGCAGGAAGTTAATCGCCTGAGACAGATGCTCGGAAGCGTAAAGACTGGTTCGATCGAAATTACAGCTTTGCGCACCGAGCTGGAAGCTCGGCATACGCAAGAGATGGCCGATCTGCGAACATACTTTGAGAAAAAGGTGGTCGATCTGGAGAAGCAGTACTCCGAGGAGGTGTTTTCGCAGCAAAGTCGTCGATTGTCCAACGATGATACGGCATCGGAAATATCAGGCGCTGAAGAATTTCCCGAGGAAAATGGAGGCTACCAGTCTAAGCACACGAGTCCACGCAGAAAGCACAAGGAGGGCATCTATCTCAGTCCAACCCACCGAAAGATTACCCCGACCACGATCGATGCTACGGACGCTAGTGCGGATGAGGTTCTTGTGGTCGAAATAGTCGAGGAACAGGAGGTAAAGAAGCTTTTGTTTTGAGTTGTTGATTAAATTGAAAAAAAAAAGGTTTTTTTATTTATTTAAACGTTTATGTTTTGTTCTTACACAGCATCGTCACCTGACAGCGGAAGAGGTTCGCGAATTTTATCAGAGTAAAATCAAGGAACTGAACGCCCAACACGAACGAGTGTTTGCAAATCTGCGAGGAAAGCTTAAAGCTTACGAAGCCAAAGAGCAGGAGAAACACGCGCTGGTAAGTTCGGCTGCAATATTTGAATCGTATTTGCATGATGTAGTCCGTTAGCCTAATGTCCGCATGATTGTTACCGTTAACTTCCTACTCATATCGAATTTAATTACACACACACTCATGGTTTCGGTTCGGTACCATGGTGTTATAACCGCCCAGTTCACGTAGTTACTCATTGTGTGTTGAACCCTTCTTCATCATTCTTCAGTCTAATCAAACGGCATCCACCTCCTCCGTTGCGAAGGATCACTGCTCACCAATGCTAACAAATGAACCACCACCACCTAAGGCCGACTGTCCTTCATCACCCACCGACATCTCTGACGCCGCAAACACTCATGCCGGTGACGCACTGCTAACTAACCTCAGCTCATCCGATACTAACAAGATTGTGCAGGAGCGGCCAGAGCAGCAGGGATCGATCCGATTGCAAACGACATCGTTTGTGGGGGAGTTGGGATCGGACAGTGATCTGCAGGAGATCATTGCCGGGTACGAGAGACGGCTGCAAGAACAGGTAGCACTCGCCCGGCATGATGTGTTGAAGGAGCTGGAAGTGCAAATACAGGTAAGTGCAAGGTCACGAGCGTGCACTGTTCGGGGTAAACCGGCTGGTGGGGCTGCATGCAAGCATGAATCCGTATATTGTACACAACTAACATTATCCTGCAAGCTATCAATGAAGCGCCATCTGTTGTGCGATAGCGAAATCCGTTTTATGAATTCTTGTAAGATGAACTTATTCTATGCTTCCCTGAATTTTGTTGATGAAAAATATTTATTAATGCTTTACCACTTTATCGTATGTGTATCTATTATTGTACTTTATAGCTGATAGACCACGATAGATAATTAAGTGCTTTTTAAATTTAAATTACTTATCTGTCTGTCTTGTCATGTGGTCTGTAGTTGATGGTGGAATTTTGTCATTCAACTCTGCATGATTCATAGAATTCAGAAGAAGAAATACGGGTAGAATTCAGAAATCATATATACGATAAGCGATAAGCAGTATTTATGCGTACGGCCAACCTAGCATGGGTACATTTTTTGAAATCAACGAAGAATGGTGCCATGGTACGATTTCTACTCGGTACATCATTCTACTATCTGATCTGATAATTTCGTCAACAGATCTAAGGAGATCTTGGGTGTTTTAAATTATAATCGAATTAATGGAAGCTATCATTCCAATCATCCCGCTGTAAGACTCTCACCATTAAACTTATGTTTAGTCTGAGTGCCCCTCGAATTGGGGTATTCACATTCTCTTCAGCATAAAAATTCTTCGCACGCATCATGAAGGGAAGGTTCAGAACATTGCTTTTGTGTCTGTGTTGAATGTTGGAAGTGCGGTCACTCAAGAGAACGGCACGCACGCGCGAAGAACTTCACATTGAGCGTGAGCATGAAGAGTGGATCGTTCAGTATTTTTAGATCAATTGCTGCTCGAATGAGAGAACCGTTGGCGTTTGTACTTCAGTTGAATTTCAAATTCTAATCAGTGAGGATGGAAATCGAGTGTGTCACGCAATGTCGCAGTGGAAGAACAGTTGTAGAGACATCGAATAGCGTATACTGATTTGCATTGTAGTGAGTTAGCATTTTGCTGACTGTGAACGATTCGCTTTACGCGCCAAAATATTCCTTTTACAATGTTTTCTGACCTTGTATCGTGAGAGTTTAAGAAAGTGTAGCGTTTAACAGTGACTGTAGGATGATTACCAAAAGTACAAAGTGAATGGATGATAGCTGAGCTGACCCCATGTAGTGATAATAATAGTAGTGGTCCTAAAGTGAGCAGCAGTAATGCCGACGAGGTGACAAAGGCGACCCAGTGTCTCCTTCTTTTAAACCGCAGTTTGTACTTCTTGGTGGGAAATTCTCATTGCGGAGATAGATCTGGTGGTGGTGTATCAACGTGTGAAGGGACAGGAACCGTGTCAAAAAAGACACACACAACAACAAAAAAAAAAACAAAAACAGAGAGTCATCGTTTCGCGGTGTCCGGTACGCATTGATATTGTAGGCCGATATTAATAGAATTTGTGGCGTGTTTGCAAATATAAAATCCCTTCGCGTGGAGGAAGTGACGACAGACGCAATAGACGTGCTTGGAAGAAGGTAATGATCATCAACGCAGCTTATAAGTGCGAGAAGGACCGTGGAGTACGTGGGGTAGAACCATGGGAACAATCTTGTGGCAATTTTGTGTCTGTGAGCGAGTGTTTTGGTGTGACGGTACTTCTTCACATAGGAGAGGGCATGGCAAGCATGTGTTCGACAAATGTTTTTTGTTGTAGTTGTAGTACCACCGCTTATCAACTCTACAGGATTTTGATGCTGTATTATCATTTGGTCCACATGCGGGGTTGATTTGGCGATGAGAAAGAGCTTCTAAAACGGCAAAAAGACCGGTTTAGGTTGAACCTGTGCTCTAAGTTCCAATTTGCCTTCTCTTCTTGCTCGATGTAACGATCTATGAAGATAGTTTTGACTTTTAAAGACCTTTTGGAATTTATTTTTTTGTATGACAGATACTGAGGAATTAAAAACTTAGAAGAAAAAAAAACGCAAAAGAACCATTAATTTAATTTAATTTTCAAAGGTTAAGAAAAAGGATGAACAAATATTGGTAGTTTACGATATAGGAATGTACATTTTCCATTTATGCTTTTATTCTAAGCTTCTCGAATGAAGAAATTGCGTTGTATTAATCACAAAAAAGTAACTATTTATTGCCATTTCCTATACATTTCAAGATCATGTTTCGTAGGTCCATTGAATGCATCCGGGCGTTCAGCAGCCGCCAGCACGAGTGATGGAAGCTAAATTTAAATGTAAACATTTCCGGTGCCTTTGGATTGCACTTTGACATACCCTCCATGTCCCGTGTACTATTCCCAAAAATAAACCAAAATGTTCCTTCCCCTCACTGTGTGTGATGCGTACCAACTAACGTGAACATTTTGCTGTGTAATTAAATCCTTACCGTTTTCTCCCCATTCTGTGAAGCGGTACCATGAGTTGACACATTTATTTCTCGTTTTGTTGTTGTTGTTGTTGTTTGTATGATTTTACTCTGGCGCCCTTTCCCATGCCGGATACAGATTTGGCCCAAATCCGTCAACACGCTTGCTGCTGGCAGTCCAAAATTAAATTAATACTAATGATCGGCATGGAACAATAGAGGGATACTTTGTACACAGGGGGACACAACTGGAGTCCTAGTAAAGTGGAAAAGAAGCTTCCGGTTTATTTTGGAGCTATAAATAACCTGAACCGCTACTATCAAACGCTTCCACGCGTTTTGCGCTTGGTTCATAGTAAATTGTTACCGGCACGATAACAAAATTGGAAAACCAGTCCAATAAGTTTGTTTGGCGTCACAACATTGTAGAAGCGACAGGAATGTAAATTGCAACACCCATCGCCAATTCAGCACAGTTCAATCCACTTGAAGTATTTACAGCTTTTCCCCATTAATGTGATGCGGCTTGTTGTTGTGGAGGGCCTCGTGGGAGAAAGTGATGCAAAATCATGCTATCGAAATTGTACTTAAAATATTTTCCCCTCCTTGTACTTGATGACGATCGTCGTGCTGTTTTGTGTATGCAATTGGCACGATGGAAATCAAAACGTTCATTGACGTGTTGTTTAAAAAAAGACTTTAATGAGACGCGCTTTGCATGACGAGGATAGGATGTGATGGCTAATATTTAATTATTTATTTACGCGTTATTTATTTACTTGCAACGTCAGACGACTGTTGATGTTTCTATACTTGACTGTGATCTTTCACCCGATTGTTGTTTGTTCCTGTGGGTAGAGTTTGGCACTCTAGTCCGTCGGGGTTATTAGAGCATCTTTGGATATAATATACCACTAAAAGACAAACATCCGAGTGTACGAGACGATCCGTTTCCTCCCCAGTCTGCTTCGTGTGTGTGTGTGTGTGTGTGTGTGTACGTGATTTGGTTCCGTACCGCGGATGCTGGCTCATTTCGTGCGTAAAAAACTACCACAGCACGAGGAGCCTACACAGAAGCATGATCGCACCACATACAGTAAGGCGACATGGTTGAAATGTTCGCGGTATCTTTACCCGAGTTCGTGGAATGAGTGACGCTTTACATGCGCTGCACGGGT
>KB677935.1:0-18285 GCA_000349165.1 Anopheles christyi | reverse complement strand
AAGGACTTTTTTTAATGGTTCATATATTATTCAGAAAAGAATTTGAATTGCAATTCTATAGGAAAAATGCAAAATTGTAAAAATTTCAAGCTCTATACTTACTAACTTAGTATAGGGCATCTCGGTGGTCTAGTGGATGACGCACCGGCTCCTGTAAATGCCGGACGAAGTTCATGTCTCATCCGGGACTGTCCGTGGTAAAAATAAGCCTAGAAAGCCTGTATTAGGCCGACATGACCTCATAGGTCGTTTACGCCAAGTAGGAAGATACTGACTTACTTAGCTCTATACACCACTGAACAAAACACTAATTTCCATTTCTAACTCACAATGCAACCATCTGTGTCTGAAAGAACATTTTCGTACTGTAAATTCTAAATTGTACATATATGATACCTAAATTACTTTCTTTCTGCATAAGAACAGTCAGGCCTTATGCATCTAAAGCAGGTTCAATTTAATCAATTTTCGATTTGGAATGAATTGTAGCTCGTAAAGATGAACTTAAGTTATTTAACATGGTCAACAAATTGTGTTTTTTGCTTTGCCAACAATTGTTTTATTAACGTTTTATGTGTTGTTCCATTTGTTGGAAAAACTCCTCATGTCTTATCTATTTTAGCGATGTAGTGATTTATGTTTTATTGACATGACAGATTCGTCACCTTTTTTGTTTGTTTTTTTATTATTTTAAATTAAATCACTTCGGAGCATTTTAGAAAAATGTGTTACCTTCCCCAATAATTTGCGCCAGTGTCACATATGTTTGGTTGTTGTCAATTAACAATTTCGTTGATTTGTTACAGTCTGTGTTTTTTTTTTGTAACAATTTTACTGATAATGTTGACAAATGCAAAGTAAATAGCTTTTAACAGCTGTGGTGGCTCGTTGGTCCAATGGAAAGAGTGACGGTCTCCTGCATACGTCGGACCAGGTTAGATTCCCACTCTCACTGTCCCCCGAAGCAAGTACCGGCTATCCGGCTGGATGGTAAAAATAAGTTTCTAAAGCCTGTATATAAGGCCGACACAACCGCGTAGCCTGTTATACAAATAAAGGAGAAGCTGTAACACATCAATTTAAATCAAACTTACGTGTAAATTTAGGAGTATTGGGCTAAACAAGGGTTATCGATGTATGCGCATATTCGAGATACGCGAATGTTCGTTAAGACGTATTAACTGCGCAACTTTCTGGGCTTATTATCGTATCATTCCTATTGGCTCTGCCTGTTGGTTCTAGTTTTATAACAAACGTTGCTTGTTTTTGCAAGTTGTACCTTTTCATTATACTCACTAAAACATATGAAACATCTACATCTACTTATTTCTTTTGAACATTAACAATTTTCCCACACAACCGTGAATTGCAAGTACACGAATGACCAATTGAATGAACCATGCTACAAATGTGTAAGTGTGTTAGTGGGGTCTATGCTTTGATGGCTGTAGTTCTCACGATGTTTTCATTGTATCAAAATAACCGCCTAGTTTCATTATGTAACGATCGTTTATGTTGTTCTGCGTTATTTATTTGCTTTCGCAATCATTTGCTTTGTTTCATTCGATAACAAATATATGTGACGTTTAGGATATAAATTCAATAAATCCAATTTATTGTTAATTAAACACCCCGAGGATTTTTGAAACTTTTTCGGGGTATTTTTTTAACAGTTTCTCAAATATTTCATATCGATTGTATGGATTATTGGCTTGAAATATGACAATAAACCGTGAGACGCATTCATAAATGTGTCGCAAATTTTATTTATTATTTATTTGTTTATTTTTTTTTAGGATTGTCAACAATCCTTGAGAAACGTACTATTGCTACTGGCTTTGTTGTACCCCGTAGTCATCGGAACGGTGTTCGGTTTGGATGGGAATCAAACTACGTACAGCTTTTACAAGAGCTGAGCCGAGAAGAGCGTCTACCGTTAGGCCATCCAAGCGCGTTGAAACTTTAGTAAAGGCTACTAGAACTTTTAAAGATGGGACAAACGAATAAGAACTGGTCAGTTCGTTTGTTTCTTTCAAGTAAATGCAACCTCCGATTTTTACGGCTTACCTGTCGAATGGGCAAAACAATGAACAAACGTAAGAACTGTCGTTTATTTTCTATTTATTTTTCGAATGATAGGACTGGTTTGCTCAAGTTCTTCAAAATAGAACGTCTTATGCAAGCCTTATAGCAGTTACCTTTAAGAAGTTTTCATAAACAAATGTAAACAGAACGTGTTCAACTGTGTGGATTTAGTTAACTGTGTGATGATGATAATTGTTATGATACTTTAAAAAACTATGAATATTGCATGTGTAGTAGTTATACGATCATTATACTGCAAATAGAAACAGAGTTTGCCTAATAGAGGTGTAAAAGACTTATTATATCACTTCAAAAACATTGTTGAGTCAATTTTTCATCAATTTTAAAGAAGTAACTTAATGCATCAAAATTTAATGGTTACAGGATTGATTTATTGTGTTATTACAAAAAAGTCACTATAATGTAAGAGGTATATTAATCTTTTATGATGTTTATTAACTTTTCCAGAATCAGATGGCCCATTAATCAACACATCGGAATTGAATTGGCATACCCAATATTGTGTATTATTGCAAGACGAACGAACACTGACCGCGTATTCCAAAGATGATGTTACGGTAAGTAGGCACATAACGATTTTTTCCGTGCATAATTACCTCCCGTTTTTATCAATAATACTAGTACACAGTAGTGATGGGTAAAATTATGCAATGGGCAAATATTCCGGCGTTACCGAAGTAGGTCGGGTTTTGCAAGCGAAGGGAGGGGTGGGGGGATCTGAATAGGAACTGATAAATTGGGAGTCGCCCAGATTAAACCGGATTCGTCGGACTCGGTCGGAGTCGTTCGGACTCATCAATTCCCCATTTGACAGCTCGTCCGGACGGCGATTCGTCCGGTCTCGTTGGATTCGGTGAGACTCGTCCTACGCCAAAGGGTATATTCACGAATCCGCTTCGAATTACGCATCACTAGTATAAATCAGTTAAAGTGATTTATCAGCAACAATATTTTTTGAAGGAAATGTATTAATGTAACTTTCATTGCTTCCATCTAGCTTACTTCTTCTGCACTAAATGACTTTTCCCGGAATCGATTTACTATTGCACCGCGAGGCATGGCGACTACATGGAAATCAACCCATCCAACAGTAATCGAAGAACAGGATGAAGATCCTGACCATTACGCTCAAAGAATGTTTCATTGCGATATTGGTAAGTAATTAGGAAGAAAATGAACAATAAATTGAAAGAGCTAATAATAACAAATCTGCTCTGTTCGTTATATGCGAAATATTATCATATCCCCAAATGCTCCCTCCTATATAGTAGGTAAAAGAAGCGAATGGCTCAATAGAGTCCTCAATAGATGGGTCTACTTAATAAGGAGATAAATATGACAAAAAAACACCCGCATTTTAAAGGATGATTGTCACAAAGATTGAGGTAAATAATTTGAAGGTTATCCCTGCTTCAATTAAGTCTAGCAAGGCCTGTGTAAGGCTCGGCAGTATGCTCGCTTAGATCGTTTACGCTAAAGAAGATGAAGGCGAGTGAAACATATCTTTGTTTTTTGGAAACATAATAAATGTATGCATTTGCTTAGCGATTTCTGTCTTTTTTCGTTGATTTCACTTATTATTTTGTCCACACATTTTCATGAATGTATCGTGAAGGGATTACCAATTAGTGCCATTAATTATTGAATGGAATGAAATTAAATAGAACTTTTTTGGACAAAACTGGTGTAGTATGTCGAATTTAACAATCATTGGTACATCGTAGATCAATCATAGATCGGCCCCGTTAGGCCGGGTACCGTAGCAGCACATCTTTACTGGATAGCTGTATACTGTATAGATGGTTAGAAGTGGCCAGTATTGTAAATTATCATTTAAGCAACCAATTGCAGGGCTCTATATTTATAGAGACAATTTAGAATTGTGTTCAGGTTCAGGTTGAATTGTTTCATTTCACCGATTTATTGCACTTTGGAAAAAAGAGTGCGTTTGTTCTGGAGGAAATCCAGATGAAGCTGTGACTAATTACAACAGTCTACCTGCGACATTCGTATTCAGCAATTTTGACCACAGCAAGCGCATTGCCTAAACAAAGAGCCTCATTTCAAAATGACAAAAACTTTTGGGTAGCTAACTACATAGAAGGTGTACCGACCGATTGCAGTTCAGTATGTTAATGTTGTAAAATATAGGAGGGATGCAAAACCTTCTCAACAACCTAATAGACAAGTTTCTGATTGCGTTATGCAAGCAGCATAATAGCAGAGCAGCACTATCACCTAATTGAAAAAAAAAAGAAGAAATGACACGTAATAAAGCGAAAATATTTCAAATATTTTCATATCATTAAATCATGGTCCCCAAATCACGGGATTGGTTAAGTGTTTTTTTTTAAATTATTTAGATAATTCATATATATGCAAAACTTACTTATGAAGAATTGTGTACAATGTACATTGACGTAAAGATTGGAATGAAAATGATTATAATAAATACACTTCGTTTGACAACGATGATGTGTGTTTCTGTTCTCTCACAGTTACTTATACATTTACCTCCCAAGACCCTCTAGTCTTTGGTTCACATTAAGGGGTTTACTGATCTTTTTGTTTGTTCATGTTACCGCTCCGTCTGTGTGGGTTGGTTTGTTCTCTGTGAGAGAAATATCCCGCATACATTAAAGCTATTGTCTGAGACAGCAAAGAGCAACCTTCCCATGAACTAATTGTAATGTGGAAACCAATGGTGCGAGTGAAGACGTATCGTGTAACTCTATTCGTGATGAAGACAATATAACGAGAATATTGTTGACGAGAACCAATTTAGAACGCTGGGTGAGTAGTCATGGTTGTGAAATTTCATTGGAAAATAGTTAAGTTATCTGAAAACTATGCAAAACTATATAAAATTTACAAAAATGCCATTCATCTTGATTTTATTTATTTAGTAATGCGTCGGTCAGAGAAAATGCGTTTGCGCATGCTTGTTCTGATGATTTTTTTTTTTACTTTTTAACCCAGGGTATGTAAACGTTGGTTGTGTTGAAACTAGGCGAGTAGCAGCTTTTTTAATATCACTATTTTTGTTTATAAGCTTTTCGATTAGAAGTTTATTGAATTGGACTAGAAGTCGAATATCCCAATTAAAAACATTCCCCCTGGAAAGCGTTTGAGTATGAAATTCAAACAGTATATTTGAAATTGTTTGACTCATTACTTTATATTCTGAGGTTTGAAATGTTCTCTGAAGACCCAAGAAATGTTTTCCTTTTATGTTGTTGCTATTCTATTGTTTTCTTTTAATGGCAATGTCATACAACAGCGTGACATGATCGATCGACATGATTATGATCGATTCCATTACCAAACTATTTCAGCAAATTCATGAGTGTCACGGATGGATCGATAAAACTTTCAGTATTCGTATATTAATTAAATAATCCAGTATTAGTATATTTTGCGATACAATTTGTTTTCAAATGTAGTTTGACGTTTCTTTTATTTTTGGCACACGATCGTAGTCGGTCTTGGCCTGCCAAAACTATCCCCGAGTGTTCGGAGGGTTTCCATATAAAGCCGAGCTTTTCAATTGAATTCTCAACCAACTATCGAACTTCCAATTAAAAAGCACGCTAACTAAGAGGCATCAATCAACTAATGAATCTTAACTGTAGTTGAATCTCAAATCAACGATTTACACAGATACGAAAAATACGGCTGCTGGCCAACGTGATTTATACAATAAGTCCGGAGGTATAACAAAAAACGGATCCCGGTGGTCTAATGGAAAAACGCGCCAGCTCCAGTAAAATCCGGAAGAAGTTCAAGTCGCATATCTGTTACACCCGGCAATATGGTGTAATTCAGTCTCGTAATCCTGTATGAAGTAATGCATGATCGCGTTGGTAATATAAATTATCCGTATACAGTTGTTATCTGGTGTTGTATTCCTTTTAATGTTTCTATATTTGATTAAGGCAATATTGATTGCCGCATTTCCACATCCCAGTGCGTTGCAAATATTCATATTTATTTTTATATGTAAAAACTAATATGTTTTCTCTACAATTCTGATCAACAAATGCCAAATACTGTCACACAAACGGAATAGTTCAAACATAAAGTTCTGGATAAACAAAGTTTCAGATTTCATGAACGTTTAAAATTTCGAATTCAGTTATTTTTCTGTGAAAACAGTAAACTACATGAACTTAGGGCTCTACATTCGGTCTACACGAACGTGCAAAAAAAAAAAAAATTAAATTACAAACCCCTTTTTTAATGTAATCACATTTTACAAGGCACTATGTAGAAAAAACAAACATCACCATAGTTTATAGAATTTAAAAAAAAGTGCGAAAGTGCACAAAAAATTGCTCTACTTACTAATCATCTTCTCTGGTTGATAGTTTTAAATGTCCAAAAGAAAATATTATTACAATTGATGAAGTTGTATGGCGGAATCAAAGTGTCCCATCTTGAATGCACAACACTGTATTTGATGTTTTCAATCGACGTTATAGCGAATCGTTTTAATTTTACTTTTCGTACTGGGTAGTTTTTGTTGTATGTTATTTAAGGGGGCAAAATCAACATGCATCATCGCTCAGCTAAACAAACATCAAGCCTGACATAGCGTATTGTTTTTGAACTCTGAAATTGTTTTCTACATCATTAAAAAAAACTTTTCTAGACAACATATAATCGGATTCGTGTTTTTAAAGGAATCTTCTTGCTATGATTTTCTTCTTTTATGCCGTATTATATAATTATCTGTATTATAGGAATTCCGTGTTTTTCATCAACATTCATGGACGTAATTATCTTTTATGTACTAAGCAGATAAGCAAAATTTATCAAAACCCTCGACTGTAGGTAAACAAATCACGCATCAAATGTCAAATGCGTTACCAAAATGGCGCAATAAATGTCATATGTGCCAGTGCGCCTGAACAAGTAACTCAACGGCTCGGTAACTTAAAAGTGTGCGTGACTTCTTTTGCAGGGCTCGTTTGCTTATAGTTCTTGTTATATTATCGCTCATCGCTTTTGTACTGGAATTTCATTACTTGATATTTAATAAATGAGGCACACAAATAATTAAAATGCGCATGCAAAACTATAAGTTAGTCAGATAAGTAATGTTTCTAATTGCAAAAAGGGTGAATTGAAAATCATCTGTGAGATATCGCTTGAAGCGGTTGTTATTCGTTTTGCCTCATAGCCTTCAATAAATCATAATCATAAAATCTCAAATGTACAGCAACTTACATCGGAGACGAGCCCTGTAGTTTTCATTGAGCTGCGTATACGCATTAGTGTTAGAGACAGGGGACGATAATTGTAAAGAGCACAAGAAAGAGCGAGAAAAAAGAAACTATGTCAGCATAGCAAACGAAAGCATATTGCTTTCTTAATGCTCAGCAGTTTGCTTAAAGAAAGAGAAACTTCAAGCCTCGTGTGCAGAATCAGTTCAGCAGTGCGAATACGATAAAACAAAAAACAATGCACAATTCAGTGGTTACCATGATTGTGCGTAAATAGTTGTGCGAACAGTGAATACAAGTTAATGTTTTGTCGACAACCAATTGTCAACGTTCCAAGTTTCCCAATCCGAGTCGTTGATACTGCCACAAGCTCGTTTTTGTGCCTTGCATTCCTTTTGCATGTTTGTTGTGCGGGGCTTCGTTGAGTTAGTGCGCATTATACCCATGCATATCAACAAAATTCCATGAGTCAAGCCTGCTGTCCAAGTGTGCGTGCGACCTTTTCCATCGTTTCGGACAGCCCATTTCCAGCCCTAGCGCTCTTTGATCATCTGCAACCCCGGAAAAGGGAGGGCATGTTCGGATCTACGAAGCATATACAACACAGAATCCAGAAGCATACATGATTCATAGCTAAAACATTAACCGTATTACCGTCACCCTGAGTACGCTGGAATTTGATCATCAAGAATCGGTTTTTTGCGTGATCAGAATCAAAGAAATACACTACAGATACATGTTTGGCATCAGTATTTTTTTTTCTGGAACATTAAACAGCTTATTGTGCTATTGAGTGATTAAACGTCGAATGAGTGTGCCTGCATAAAATGTCATTGTAGTTTTGGGAGCAGGAAAATATTTTGTTTTATTAAGTGTTGAAATAAAGCGTATGGCTTCCGACGCATCATTCTCGTCCTCGGCGGATTCTTCGCGAAGAAGATCGACGTTCTATGTACCATTGACCGCGCCAGCTCCTGGAGACATTACGGGTAAACATGAGATCGCAGAAAGTACGGAAAAGCAGCGCATGCACGATACCAAGCACATTTCCATGGAAAGCATCTATAATCCGGATCTCAGCGCATGCAGCTTTGGTTGGAGTTTGGATGATTCATGTAACGACAATTTGGAACATGCGGCCAGTAAATGTGAGCAAGAAAACAAGCTCAAACGCTATGGTGTAGTTTTGAACGCTAGTGTAAACATAGATGATGATGAAACAAAGTGCCATCAAGAACAAACTCAACGCCACCTTCAGTCCAATACATCAACACCGATTCGATTGGGAAAATCGCGAAGCCGAAGCAACATATTATCCAATCTACCGAAAGATCGTGGAGTCGCGGCAGAGCCGCCCCCCATTGCAGCAAGCCGCAGTGGAATCATCTATGGCTTGATAAAACGAGATCAGTCCATTACAATGGTGGACAATTCAATACTCACAGCTAAAGACAAATCGAAGACGTTACCACAGAATTTATCCCCTGCGAATTCCATGCCACCGAAGGGCTCGTTCTTGCTCCATTCTACGCCACGCATAACGACCAACTGCTCTTTCGATAGTAAAAACTCTGGTAGCGTTGTAGGACTATCACCCGAACCACCCGCACCTGCCATGAATTATGTATTTAGTCCTAAAAAATCGCTTAGTTTCATTCGGCGAACTCATTCCACAAAACTTTCGAGAAGCAATTCGTTGCTGAAAAGCCTCACATCTAAATGTGTCGATCAGAGCGGTTGTAATGCAAGCCTACTACGAGTACCGGTCAAAGAATTAGAATATGCTCGTTTGTGTCGAATACTGGAAACACCTGCAAAATTAGATAACACGATTAGAGACATCTTTATTTTATGTAAAGACGAGAAAGAGGAAGAAAACGCTGTACATTCAGGTAAGAATCGCCTGAACAACGCCGTTACAAATTCCGAAATGCATTTATCTCCATTATTGGGAAAATTTTGGAAATTTGCGCGCTATATAAATCATCACTGGTTCCGCACTGGTAAAAGGTTTATTCGGGAAGAGCAACCAAACAAAGTTGTATACAATTGAATGAGTTGTTACACAATTGTTGTACAAGAATACATGTACTGCATGTCTAGAGAGCATTCCAAAACGATTTTTATGTTAATTGCCTTATTAAAGTTTACATTCTTCTATTACATGTTGGCTTAACGCGATCTACGCGGTCATTTTTGCTTGGTCTGATTGTACAAACTCTCCCAACGATCCCGTTGGGACTATATTAGTTCCGGCCTTGTAGTAGTCTCCTCGGCTATCCTATGGACCACTGGGCCGTCCCATACTCCTTATTGTTTTTATTCCCTTATAGTTAATCAATCTTAACACTCTTCTTTGTTTTGTATTTTAGATACTTCGTACGAAAAGGCATGTCGCCGAGGATCCGCGCCGAATACACCTGTAATGGGCCAAAAGGGAGAATCAACATCAAGATTTACTAATTTCTTCTCTAAAAGGTTAGTCATGAGGCACGAATATTGTTTTATACAAGCAATTTTTATTACTCTATTCGTTTTCCATTCTTTTCAGATCCTTTCGATCTATTCCGTTAAAACGTACGAAATCGGTCATCAAACTGGAACGTTCAAAACGGGGACAAGGAGGTATAAGGGGTTCTAGATCACACGAAAGTCTGCTGTCGAATCACGCAGTGATGTCTACGATTGATTTATCTTGCATTGGAACAATCGAAGTGGTGCCTGTTCATGCGTCTGTCCTTGGCAGACGCCATTGCTTTCAAGTGCGCGGGATTTCACGCGGAGAGCGATATTACAGCTGCGGTACACGCCAAGAACGTGATCTTTGGATATATAGCTTGCGTAAATCCATCTCTCCCAACAAAGATAACTGGCGGCGATTAGACAATTCGTTGAAAATGTGGATTTATGAAGCAAAATCACTGCCGCCGAAAAAGCGTTACTTCTGTGAGATATACCTCGACAAAACGTTGTACGGTCGAACGTCAGTTAAACTGCGCGCTGATCTACTTTTCTGGGGTGAATACTTTGATTTTCCCGATGTGCCCGGTGCAAGCATTATCACCGTAAATGTATATCGGGAAGCAGACAAAAAGAAAAAACGTGACAAACATGTGCTCATCGGTTCGGTCGCCATACCCATCGAAAAAGTGGCTGCAAGAACGTTTACCGAAGATTGGTACCAAATTGTGATGGAGAAACAGGAGAACGTAATCAAAAGTACATCCAAAGATCCCGCCCCAACACTACGAATTAAATGTCGATATCAATCGATCGACATTTTGCCTTTGGACGTGTATAGAGAATTTCAGGAATATTTGAAGGAAAACTACAAAAAGGTATGCGAAGTGATTGAACCAATCATTGGAGTTAAAGCAAAAGAAGATATAGGGCAAGCATTGGTGTTGCTGATGCACTCCCAAGGAATGGCTGCCGCGTTTTTGTCCGATGTGGTTGCGCTAGATTTGTTGCGAGTGGACGATCAACGGCTAACGTTTCGCGGCAATTCACTAGCCACGAAAAGCATGGAAGCATTTCTTAAACTCATCGGGGAACAGTATCTACAGGACACGTTATCTATTCCAATAGCGGAAATAATTGCGTCTGATCGAGATTGTGAGGTAGATCCGACAAAAGTGAATGGTTCGTTATCACGCCAACAGCAAGCTCTTCGAAGGGCTGTAAAATCTGTCTGGGCTGCTATTGCTGAGAGCAGCAGAAACTTCCCTATACAGTTACGCGATTGCTTTGCTACATTTCGTGAACGATTGCAGGATTTGGATCGCGAAGACATGGCAGACAATTTAATAAGCGCTTCTATATTTCTACGCTTCTTGTGTCCGGCAATACTATCACCTAGTTTGTTTAACATCACAAACGAGCTGCCGTCGGCGCGTGCTACACGAAATTTGACGCTGGTTGCGAAGACATTGCAAACGTTGGCCAACTTCACGCGCTTTCAAGGGAAGGAAAATTTTATGGAATTTTTGAACGATTTTCTCGAGCAAGAGGCGCCGCGCATGAAGCAGTTTCTTTATGACATATCCTGCACCGATTGTAGCAATCAAGACAATTTCCTAGACTGGTCTGGATGTATCGATCAGGGCAAACAGTTGTCCATTTTGCATAGCTTACTCTCCGAAATAGTGCTCAAACTGCCAGCAGATAAGCAGCATGAAATCCACCCACTACCAGTGATCCTCGAGACGGTTACGAATTTAAAGGAAACTAATTGCACAAACTTAGGTGTAGATCAATATTGTAATGGAAAATCGCAAAACACTCATACCCAAGAAAACCTGCTATCAACAAAAAGGGAAGACAATCATCATCAAAGTGCAGTTGCATCCAAAATATCATCCAAAGAATATTTCGCAGAAGGAAGTCCGAGCATGCTTCATAACGATTGTATATTACAAACGCACAATGCTGTTCAATCATCGAAACATTCGTCTAGTTTTTCACTGCATTATTCGACAGTTACCTCCAGTAACACATTAGTCACCAATCCGAAACAGCTTTCTAATGGTGCCTCAGATAAAAAGGACATCATTTCCGGTGCAATGGACAAGTATAATTTCAATCACCAGTACAGCAGCACGAGTAATAACATAATCAGTGGCGGTAGTCTACGGACGTATTCATCCGCCGCAGCTACATCTTACGGTGTCGTGAGCAATATGACAACGAACAGTCTGCGAAACGAAAAGGACAAATCGAACAATATACAAGGTGATGTTCGGGCAAGCACATTGCCTCGTTATAACAACTACACGACAAGTGTTTCCGTTGGCGAACATCCGTTCCCGGGAGGCGGCAGTAAACCGATGGGTTACGATCATGAAAGCAATGGCAGTTCTAGGTTAAATGGAACAAATAACAATCTCATCCAGATTGACATTGATCCAACGAATCCGATGAACCGAAAAAGTCCGACACCATTAATGAAGAACGTTTCGTATTGTCATTACATCGCCAACAATCGCATTCAAAAAGGCTCGCAGCAAAGCCTTACTGGCCCCGGCGCTGACTACAGCGATTTAGAAAATAATGCACTTAATTTGGGTATCCCGCACAATGAAACAAATCGAGACCAACAATATTCACAATATGTCTACCCAGCTGCTGCGCCGAAAGTATCGAATGTCGCAAAAATATCTTCGTACGTACCACGTCGTTTGACAGCAACATCCAACCCATCTAAAATGCCAATGAGTCTAGACGATTTGGAGGATTTGTTGAATTATGCAGATGAGCAAAAACAAACCTGCTCTGGTGAAAGTGCTCCAAACCGTAGCGGAATCAACGGTGGTAGTTGCGATCCATGTGGCACAAATGCCAAGGGAACTGTAGCTTCCAACGGTAGCAGCGTTTCCATCAGCCAAATTTCGAACATTTGTAGTTCCGGCTACCAAAGTATCCCTACACAATCGGCGAGCTCGAGTCCGGTAGAATTAGCTGGCCAGCAGCGTATAGAATACGTGACAAACAAAGCACCGCCACCGCGCAAATTAACAACCACGCTCATTGGTTACAATACGGGAAATAGTCTAAAACTTTGCCTAAATGATCAAGCAACCGCCAAAGCAGATTTACCAGTATCCAGTATTAACTTGCAGCTATTTAACAAAAGCGATCAACTCACAACATCACATGCCACCGATCGTCGCGATACAGATCGCGAAATGCCATATCAACAAAACACTGTGAACAGAATTTTAAACAACAATTACGTTGATAATGCATACGATGTCTTACCATCGTGTAAAAGTCCGCTGCCAAACAACGCAGTTCATAGCAGTAGCCATAGTGAAAATAATGCACGTAATGCTATAGCAGATACTGTTGAGTTTCATTTTGGAACGAATCGGACTAATCAACAATCACGACAAAAAAGAACCGCTATACACGGTATCCGCAACAGTGGGGATAGTATACAAAGTGAGTCGAGCAGCGATGAACGATTTAGCAACACTACATCGGAAAACTATAACGAACTTGATTCGTTAACAACTGCGAACCTGTCGGCAATAGAACGAAACCCTGTTTCGACCAGCAATGCGAATGACTATGAACCAGCTGCTTCCGGTTTGTACGGACGTCGGTTAGGAAGCAATCGAATTCCTCGGACAAATCCTATGATGCAGGTAAGCTGTATTTTTAATTCGTTCGATTAATATCTGCTGTCCCTGTTCCTATACCCTCTCGTTAGATATATACTTGCAAAATTTATTGTACCTGTTAAGTACATGACTATCCGTTTTTGTGTCACAAAAATCTTTTGTACCACTGTTATACGTTATTTACTCATTGGACAATTCAAGTCCCGGTAAACTATCTTACAAATATGCGTAAAGGGAACATAAAACTTAAATATTTACGGAATTAATCTACAAAATGGTCGATCTTTGAACGATCTTTGCAGTGCGTTGTTTACAGTAAAAATTATTTGTACAAATAGGCCAGTGGTATCAACTTAGAGTTTCATTCAGTTAACAAACTTACTTTGTTGCACACATCTCATTTTAATCTCCTTGGCACAGTGTTGCGGTCTTAATTAAATTTAAACTCACATGTTTGCTTCATAGACAAAAACCAGACACAACCGTATCCGAAAACATGTTATATATTTTACATGTACATTTACGTTTCAGTATAAAAAAGATGATGGGTCAGATATCATTGGCCATGCACTGGGTGGAAATAGCGGGCTAGGTGTTGCATTTCCACATGCACATCGAGATCAAAGCCTCCCAAGTCGCCTTCACCGACGGCTTTCTGTCGAGTGTGCACGAACGCTATCGGATAGCTCTGCCGACGAAACTGAAAGCGATAATATGAAAACGTTCAATGCGAGCCATCACTTGTCGCAGCATCATCATCTTACCAACAGTGCTACAACACATCACAATAACTTACGCGAAAATGATGGTAGGAGGCGCCGGAATACGAACAAATCTGTCGAACAGTGCGAGCGCGAAATTCAGCGACTACAGGCATCTTTAGACTCAATGCGTCAAAAACTAGAAATGTCTGAACCAACGGATGGCGACACCGATAAATTGGAAGCAATTACACAGCATAGCGACAGTAAAATCCGTAGCATTATAGGAAGGTACGTATTACTTGAGTTAAGCGTTTATCGTTAGTGCAAGATTAGAAAACAATGCATATCAATACTGTTCAACAAATCTTTTCAAACATTTTGCTTCACATACTCATCTTTCATGTACTTCATTTCAACGATCATTGCTTTGTATAAGAACAAAATTGAGTATTTATTGTTTAAAGTCTTCGCAGTTAATTCATGAGTACGCATGCTTCAACGGAAAATTTGGCTGGTATTGAATGTTTTTGCTTATGTGTCAATTCTAGCATTTAATAGATTTGAAAGCAACGACGGTGAAATTAATAATGAGTTTATATTCGCTTTAATTGCAGGTTGCTTACTATGGAGGAGGAATTGCGACAAGAGCAGTACAAAATGTCCTTGGTTTTGTCCCACAAGCAACGTGTAATTGAAGCTCAAGGGCAACAAATTGCAGCCTTAGATGCGGCGAACAATCGGCTTCTGTCCGCATTATCTACCTTGCAGAACCGATATGAAAGTCAATCAAATCAAAGTGATGATACCTCATCGTCGCATCCAAACGCGGGTGCCTCCTCTTGCTAGATGTAAAGAATTATAATATAAGTAATGTTTTTGATGTTTTGTACCATTCTCGATTTTATAAATGCAACGCTCTCTAAATTCTCCAAGTGTTTGTTGTTGTTTGATAAATGTTTTATGAAAATCGCTATATTTAGTTATTCATTCAACACTAGAGGCCACCATAATTTATCGGTGCCTCATTGCACGTGAGCAATCAAAAAAACTGTTCTTGTTTTTAATCATAATTTACGTATTCAAATAAGGAATATTTTCCACTTAATCCGTTTCTCAACATTTCGTTGGAGTGTATGTGATCACATTATTTTGGAATAACTTCTTTATGTGTCAAAAATAAGACCACAAATCAACCAACATAATTTCATTGTGGACACATTCTTCCACAGTTCGGAGATCGGTACATCGGTCGTTGATCGAAATAATATAAACTCTTTGTTAAAATTCGTCCGAAAAAAAATTCCTGGAGTGAATCAAAGTATTTGTCAGCAATTGATTAACTCAGTACGCTAGTTATTCTAGTGCGTCCAAAATATTCTATCATTTTCATTTTTTTCTTTTTTATGTTTAAAATCCAATATCACCCATTGAGGCTGGTTAACGTTTCCACGAAAAAATGGCCATCATCAAATCTAGAAATCATGTAATAGTCTGTCCCAGTAATGGTTTTCCTGGATTGGAATATATCCGTTCATATTGAATGTTCCTTTTCGATTGCTGTAATGATTGCCATTCCATTTGGTGTTAGTTATGTGAATTTTTGCGTACAATTTGTCTCCTGCACGTAAATTGTGGGAAATCGCGCTTTGTTTTAGATTCAGCAGTTCTTTTTGTGCTTTATGAATGGAAGGATTTACAGGTTCAGATTTCTGAATTCTCCCTGATTTTTCGAAACGCGGTTTTCAAAGTGTTCACAAATTGTACAGCTTGCTCGTTCTATCGTGGATGGCACGGTGGAATTCGTATATGCAAAATGCTATTATCCTTGCCAAATGTTTAATAGCTCTGAAGAAAATTGCGTGTTATTATGTTCCCGTGAGCGTGAGGTTCAGTACACTCGTGAAAATGCTGATCATACACATTCTCAAATGGTTGTTGTAAGAGTGGCCACGATTACAAAGGTACTTTTGATGGCAATATCGCATGCAAAGCACAACTCTGCTGTAGTAGCTCGACGTACCATCTTGGATTTTCAAGGTAGATAATTCCAAGAGAATTGATGCAATAAAGAATTCTTCCTCCGGTCTTGAATGTTAACTAATCAGGTGAGATAGAACATCTGTACTTCCGAACTGAGTGGTTAACACTTACTTTATGTCAAAATCCTAATATAGGCTGGAGAAAACTTCCCTCTTAGATACGAAAATTCTCAGTAGCGGCTTCCTCCACTCTACACAGTATGCTTGAGACCAGGTAGGGATCCAATGAAATTTTGTTACTTCAAATACCAATACGCGTCCTTCTTTTTCGATTTAACTATATCCTTTCTTCACCATTCGTTAGAATTCGATAAGCATGCGAAATTTCTTTCCTGGATTCGATTACTTATGCATAACACAGGATCCTATTCCGGAATTCTATGCATCTGCGGCTATGAAATTCAAAGCAGAGTTGAATAGCGTAACAAGTTAATTTGATTGTGTTGTGGTCACGAAGTGGTTGGGAACCATTAAGGGAGTTGGGACAGCGGGCAAGAACGCGCCAGACGCTTGTTAGACACCGTCGGGAACGCTGGCGCTGATCAGTCGTGTACAACAAAGTAAAGTTTATGTTATTATAAATTACTTAAATTACTTGCGGTACTTGCGAAGCTCGTGGAATGTATACTGGATAGCTCGCCAAAATGCCCAGAATGTGTGGATACCGTGGAAAACGTTAACCGCGTGATGTTCCACTGTCCACGATTTGCCCAGACTCAGAACGAAATGCAGCAGCGATGTCGTAACCGAGTAACGATGGTCTTCCTTCCAGAAGAAATGTGCGGCAGCAGTGAGACATGGAAGGCCGTCAGAGCAGTCGCTAGGACCATCTTTAGAATACTCCAAGTCAGGTGGAATGAAGAACATCCACCATCGGCGAGACGACGACGGCTGGCCGCACAAGCTGCGCAGCAATGGCCGCAACTGCAACGTTACGGGTTCGTTCCAGTTCCAATCCATTCAAACATGTATTCATATCCCTTTCTTTAGCTATTTTATCTAATCTTAGAAAATGCTCCAACAAGGAAGCGAGCGGCTGCATCAGAACGATCCACTAATCCAGTAGTGGCCACAGTTTAAGTATCATCTGAATCTCAGCTCCACAAGGAAGTCACCGAAGCAGCACAATTAACGTATGTACGCCGCAGCAGTGTCGGAACAGATCGAGGAGAGATTCAGTGTTAGGTCGCATCGGCTGCTCTTCCCGCTTCATGGGTTGAGTGCCACAATGAATCCAAAATATCCCAACTGGGGTAGTTGAGTAGTTACAAAAAAAGGGCTGTGCAAGGGGAATGGGATTGCCTCGCCGCGGATTGCATATAAACCAAGCAAAGATCATATTGATGGTGGCACCACCAACGACCCCACTAACAAATAACAAATCGGATAGATGGACGCACATTTAATGTCGTCCAAGATTTCACATATCTCGGGTCAAAAGTCAGCGCGTGCAACAACATAGCAGCTGAGTTGCGCACAATGATGGCTGCCAACCGTTCATTCTACAGCCTGAATAAGCATTTTTCCTCAAAGATTCTGTTGTGACGGTCGAAGCTGGGACCTTATCGTACCTTTATAGTGCCAGTACTCACATACGCCTCTGATGGACTCTGTCAGAATCTGACGAAACCCTCATAGCCGAATCTGACGAAACGTTCGAGGAAGATGCTCAGAAAGGATTTTGAACCCGTAAATGAACAGACAAAGGAGGAGCCGCTATAACAACTAGCTGTACGGGCTGTACAACGGTTTTACCGTCGTGCAGCTTGGAACCGGACGACCCAGCACGTAAAGTTCTTTTAGGACTTCCTCAAGGGCAGGAAGGGCGTGGTAGGCCCAAATTGAGTTGGTAAGAAGGCGTGGAGGCGTCCGCCTTCAAGACCGGGATAACTGCTTGGCAGACGAAGGCGCGAGACCATGATAGGTGTAGAGGGCTCCTGTAGCAGGTCAAGAGGTTGTAGCGCCCGATAAGTAAGTACCTAAGTATACAATAGTGTCGTAAGTGGAACAGCATAATGCGAATACTGAATACAGCTTCTTCAATTTCGTTACTGTTTCATCAAATGTAAAATCCCGCGGATGTTTTGAA
>KB677924.1:0-18278 GCA_000349165.1 Anopheles christyi | reverse complement strand
TCTACTCGACATCTATTGAAGCCTGAAAGTGCAAAGTTAGTAGGTAACTACTGCTGTGATATGGGCGATAACGCTTTACTGTTCACATATCACACCGGGAGTTCCTTCAGACTTCAAACACTTGATTATCTCTTTACCTCTCTTTGTCTTTCTCTCTCTCTCTCTCTCTCTCTCTTATACTATGTGAAACGATCCTATCCTTGCGCACTTTTTACCAAAAGCTGTTATTTGGCACTCGCTATGACGATTTCAGCACGATTTAGGGATACGAGTGTTCGGTCTAGTCACTTTTTGTCAATTGTACCACAAGCGACTACTCCGACATTCGCCCTAAGCCGTGAGCTGGGACGTGAAACACAAAACCCACTTGATCGTCACACTGTGCCGATGGATCACTTGAACTGATTGCTTCACCACCACGCCACGACTGACTCAACTATTGGCGATCGGTTGCTTTCTTTGCAGATTGCGGTGCTGTCGAAATACTGTTCAACCATCAACTGATAGCCTAAGCATAATTTTCCTCAACTTATATATGTGTCCAATTTCAATATCCAGGTTAGTAAATAGACAACCAAGCGCGTTGTTGTTGTCGTAGTCTGGGTGGGCATTTTCCCGGCGAAGGTACCTTCTCGGCGGGTAAAACTGATGACCGCCACACTATCAGGGCAGCCGTGTTGACCGTTGGCAGTTTCCTCAAGGTAGCTTTCCATCAACAAAAGCCACTAGAACCAGGCAGGTATACCAACACAGCTTTGCTTATGACAAAACTGCTACAGTTGCAAGTTGTCGCTTCTTCTTAATGTTTCTGTAACCGTTTTTGGTTAGTAAAGAAGGAAGCTATGCTTTTTTTTGTTTCGACTTAAACAAGGCGTTGACACACTAGGGTAGAAATAAAACGTCCGTTAAAACTAATGGTTACGAGTGTGCGCGGGACGCAGCGTATAAAGCATAGGCGCTTGTTCCCCGCATAAAAACACGTAAAGCTGAATGTGTTCAAAACTGCTACAGGTAGCCCGTACATTTTGTCGCGAAATGGTAAATGTTTTAATTCCACATCTTGGTTTTTAAATCAACGCTCATCGCTGGAGGGTAACAGTCGCTGAGGTAAGCTTATTTTTCTGCAGAATTGTTTTGCACTCAGTTAGTAGGTCAGTTAATTGTTTAATTTGTAACGCTGGTGTAGTTGCATTCTCAGTTTCATGCACTAGTTGACCCAAATCGTTATGGGCGTTGCCATGGATTTTGGAATAATGCACCTAAATTTCATAAACATATTTTCTCTCATAAAAAAAAACTTTTACATATCTGTTATGGCTAAATTCTCGTTGGTCTTAGAAACACCAAACAATTGGGTAAATTTTTTAAATCTTTTAAAGAGCAGGATTTGGTTTCTTATGCTTCAAATCTTGACGGAATACCACAATATCATAATTTATTTTATTTTTGTATTAAAAAATAAAAACCAATTGAAACCAACAAAAATGAAAAATTGTACTTTTTTTTTATGTGCATTTCATTTTAAGACTTATTTGACAAAACTCATTTGAAAGAAATTATAATATTTGAACAAATTATACTACCAAGAGGGTTTGGAATCGAACTTTCAGGAGCCAGCATGCTTTCCATACCATTCGAATGCAGGAATTCTCGTCTTGTACGTTAATTGAAATTTGTATGACAACAGCACTGCTGTCTGGTAGCATCTTAATTAATTAAAATACCCCTGATAGCATCTTAATTATATCCCTCCAATCGTTGATGTGAATTGACAAAA
Organism: Anopheles christyi; assembly: GCA_000349165.1. Lineage (NCBI taxonomy): Eukaryota > Metazoa > Arthropoda > Insecta > Diptera > Culicidae > Anopheles > Anopheles christyi. The sequence continues at coordinate 16,501 of KB677924.1, read as the reverse complement.
AATCACAAACAGGCATTTGTGGCTGTTGTGTTGTATGTGATATGAAAATATGTATTAGCATGGTAGAAAATAGTCAATAGCAGTAGGGCATGTATCAACAATAGAATACATGCCCTTTCTTCAATGCTCAAATCTCAAGCCAATCGATAATATGTGGACAATTCTCGATGGAAAGGTTGACAAAACAGACTTTACAACAAGACAAAGGTTGTAATGGTGCTTTTCAATGCTCCTGCGTGCATATACAGTTCTTAAAATTTGTAAAACTTTGTCTAAGTAAACTTGGTACATTTTTGTCACTACCTCTGCCCGTAATGAAACTTAAATTACGTAATTAAATTTCTCTACGAATTGTTATTGCTCTTAGAAAAACATTTAAGATGAACATTCATCATGATAAAAGATTGTTTTTTATTTATTTTTAAAGTTTTACGACCTGCTTTACTTCAAACAACCGTATATAGCATAAAATCGCAAATAATTTTCGTAATTAGCACGATGTACTTTAACTTGTATGGAATACAAAAGGAACAGCATCGCCCAAAAGTCGTGAAATGTATTCCCCCGAGTGTCGTCAATGAGTCTGAAATGGAAGTTGGCTATGAAGTAGTCCGTACGATAGAATTAGGTAAAACGCTGCTCAGCATAACTGCTTGTACTTCTCGAGTGTGCTAACTTTTGAGTCTGATTTTGACAGCTGAGAAAAGCGCTCATTGTCCTGAGCTTATACACCATTCTACGACTGAATGCAAGTTAAAGACGAATATTTCGGTGGTGTAAAGATCGAGTTTTTTATACAACAACATGTGACCACCCTCGGGTCGTTACACAGCGTTGTGCCATAGCTTTCTTGGTCAAAGCTTCTTGCAAGCAGAAAGCAACCGTACGCCATCCTCTGTTAGCTTAATTTGTCTTTGGAGGATAGTTGTGGAATAAGTTTGTTCCCAAAGCATCCTTTGTGCAGTTTTCGTTTAAAGTACGCCGACCACCTGTTCTCATGGGAAGTGTAAAAGTATTTTTTTTGCGCTTCCATTTCCCTGTTCGCCGACCAGTGCAGCGTGTCGCAAACCTTGCTTTCCCTATCATATAGTATCCATTTTCATGCGCTGGGCGGATATTTTGTTGCATAAAGTACAATTACGCTACACATGAAAGTGAGTAGGCGAGCGAACGAACGAGTGACCGAGCGTTCAAAGTTCGTCCTTCGGTACGCGAACGTCCCATGTCGTTGGGTGTAATACTTTTGCGTAAACATCACAGCCAGAATTGTAAAGCAATCACTGTTCCAGTACGAGGAGCTAAGCACGAGCACGATACATTTAAGCAACTCAGTGACGTTTTGAAAACATAAATCTGCCATGCTACCTTTACCGTTGCAAAATTATCCGGGGGCAATAATGGTGAAGGAGTTAGGTGCGGCCAGCTCCATAAAGAGGGATTTTAGTTTCACAAGCTACTGGGCATTCATCCGGTTATTTGTAATACTGACTAAGGCTGAAGCGAAAGACTAGGGCAAATTTTCAAACGAGAATTTAACCATATTATAATTTTAAAATGGGGCTAGATAACACGTCACGTCATAATGTACGCCTTGGACGAATACATGATAGTTTTTCAAATATACAGTTGACCCTCTCATATCGAGTTTAATCCGTTCCAGTGACTCTCTCGCTATACGAAAAACTCGTAAATAATTAGTAAATTAAATAGGTAAAGTAAATTATATAAATACTTGTAAATTAAATTTCGGTGATTTCGTGTATAACTCAAACGAAGAGGAAAAAAAGCGTGTAACTAATCCTCAATTAACAATTCCTTATTACAACGGCACAATAATAGTTAGCACCGGTCACTTCGATTAACTTAAACCACACGTGTTGTGGTCGATAAATTCGACAGTCATACGCTTAGAACATGCCCATGGATTATTGTTCAGTAGAAACAATGCTCCTCCCTAGCGATAGAGATAAGCCAATAGTTTGAGCACCAGTGTGTACTCATGGCTTTGCCACCAATCTTGCTATCTCATCGCAGTACATTGAATGAACGATGATGACGTTGATGCTGTCCGTTCGATCATCATTGGTGTAGCGTTTGTTCACCATACTACGCTAAGCGTTCGAGGTGAACAGATCGCAACAGTTCCAACAGGCTAACGCACCATACGCAATGGACGGTGTGCAAACTAATGAGCTAACACAGTGGCCTTTGGTCGATCGGGAGAGCATCAAAGAGATTAAACAGTGGTTGACCACCCAACCCCATCTACTGCAAATTCAAGGTAAGCTGTGCTAAACATGCCCTATCGAAAGCTTATCCGAAAGGGCCGCTCGTGAGATGGTAAACTAAATGTGACAATGATTAAATAATAATACTTTTCTTTCCTGTTTGCTTTGTAGAACATGAAATCGCTCAGTTCCTGCATGCAAACTATGGCAAGAAAGAAGCAAGTCAGCGCTCAATCGAGAACTATTACACCCTACGGACGAGCTACCGGGACTGTTTCGCAGACCGGGACGTGTTCAACGATGCGATGCAGACGGCACTCAGAGTCATGTGAATATTACATTGAGATAGCGTAATTATTTAAGTAAACTGCACGTCACATTCCACAAACGTGTCTGTGACTGTTCATGGTGTTGTTTTGAAGCGATGGTACATAAATCGCGTAGTTCTGCGTGTAAATATTGCATCAAACCAATCTTAGCACCCGCGAGAAGGAGTGTAGTTGTGCTGGCGGAATGGCTGAGCATTACGTACAATAATCGGCGAAGCGTTATCGAACAACGTGCTTGATTTCAAAGATCTCACGTACACCATCGTGAAGGCACATTAAGGAAAACGCAATGATTGCAATGCTCACAGTGACCAGTCTCACTGGCGTGACAAATAAGTGAGCTTTATTTATGAGGGCTTGTGGTTTATGAGATCCGACATTTATTATTTTTTTATTTTTTTGCATTTATAACCCATTTCTTGTTTTCCTTCCTTCAATTGTTGAGTGTGTTAAAATGTACTTTCAAATGAAATTAGATGCAATATAAGTTAGTGTAAAAAAAAAGCGGAAAACATATAAACCAGCTATCTCAACTAGTCCTCGTTGGTAACAAAAACCAAGCCTTCAGCCTTAAACATGTCTAGCTACCGACCCGTCAGCGATGCCTAAATATTCAGGGTACAAAGGCGGCCTATGAATTCATCATGACAGAGAAACCGGTCTATAGCCGGAGGCTGGGTCGATTCTTTAGTGAAAATTAAGTGCGATCCACAAGAAAAATAGACAAAAAGAAAGGTGCAGAATGCATAAATCATAAATCAAATTAAAAGCGTGCTCTACCAACTCATGTTTTATGGTACAATTTGACTGTCTATTTGAAATCGTGAAATGAAATTTAATATTTTAAAATGCATGTCTTGTTACAGGATGTTCACTATACTGCCAGGGGAAACGAAGGAAGGCTATAAAATGGTTTACACACGATTGCTCACCTCTGATACATCGGAATTCAATCATCCACAGATTCTAAAATTGTATGTATTTCAAGATCCGTACTGACTGACAGTTAGATACAAAATTGCGTTCATCTTAAATTGTTGTGTTGCTTTAGCATTACCATGTGCCTCGATTTGTGGGTAAAGATTGAAGGCAATGCAAACGGACACATTATGCTGATCGATATGCATGGCATGCATGTAGGCCATATGACCAAAATGAACATGGCAGCGGTAAAGAAACACATGTTTTACGTGCAGGATGCACTGCCGATCAGGCTAAAGCAACTACACTTCATAAATGTGGTACCATTCATGAACTGGCTGATGTCTCTTGCGCGGCCACTTATGCACAAAGAAGTGGAGGAGATGATTAACATCCATGTTAGCTTGGACAAACTGCACAAAGACATCCCCATTGAGTGTTTGCCTAATGAGATTGGTGGAACTGCTGGATCTGTACAGGAGCTGCATGGTAGGATACTTCATATAACTTCATATAACCCGAATTGTTACAAGGAAATGACGTGTATCACATGATTGTATATTAATTGCAGATACGTTCAAGCAGATACTAAATGCTAACAGTGAATGGTTTATTGCGACGGAAATTCAAAACCAGGTAGATGAAACGAAACGACCATCAAAGCCAAAAAAAAATATGTTTGGGCTTTTTGGATAAAAAAACAAACAAAAATCGTTTCTAAGTATACACTCAAGCACATTCCTTGACTGATGATAGAAGTAATTGTATAAGAAAATAATCGATACTCTTCAAGCTTCAAGAATCGATACTCGATTCATACTACTTTGTTATTGTTTTGTTTTTTTTTGTTTACTTTTTTTATGACGGCCAGGCCGTATTAATCCCTTGCGGGGGAATACTACTTTGTTATATTACATTTGATAAATATTTAGTGTATATCACATATTCTAGCAATTCTTACTAGACATAATACAAATTTTACTTTAAGGTAGAATAAACTTTATATTGAGTGTATACTTTAAGTTTCTCTTAACTGACTCAATATTTAACAATATTGTTTTAAGTAACGGCTTGGGGGCATCCATCAATCACGTAACGCTACAATTTCGATTTTTAGATTCTCTCTCCCCTAGTGTAGCAACACGTAACGTTTGGTTTAAACCACCCCCCCCCCACCCTCTGTAAATAGTAACGCTTGAACTAATCTCCTCTTCCCGTATGAACGTTACGTAATTGATGGATGCCCCCTTGCAGTATTTAGTATTTATTAAAATCTCGCTCAGTGGATAACGAAAAAATCGTATACGACTGACCACGGACACCAGCCTAAAGGGGTCGCTTGTACGGTAGCAGGTTTGATGACGATTCGTCATCATATAATTCGTATAATTCGTCATTTTAGAAAGTTTAAATTTAGTTTGGTTGATTATTTGTGAGGGCCGACCCTAATATGCCCGTCATGGGTTCGCATCTGAACTGCCCAAACACAAGGAATAATTGTATTGCTGTGGGTGAATCGGTCACAAATAGCCAACATATAAGCCTTGACCGACAACGGTTGTGACTTCAAATATGAAGAAGGAGATAGTTTTTTGTCAATTTCGTACATTCTGAAATGGATAATAATAAATAATGTTGGGAAGGGTAATACTGTCTAAAGGGTGCACAGCGAAATATTAAAAATAAAACATAATTTGCCACTTCGTAGTTGGTCTTAGCGTTTATGATTTATTTAAAGGTTTCGGCTATCTACGATTAATACACTCACTCTTAGTCCTTCGGAGGCATCATTCATATATGATTAGCGAACAAGACGGGTATGTTGTAAAACGATTCAGATTTTACAAGGGACCACGTTTTTAGAAACAATAAAACCACATAATCGTTGGTTTTATTTCTTATTCAGTTAACCTGGCGGGTCATCACAAAATATTTGTTATTTTGATGAATAAGTTTTTTTTTTTGTTAACGGCAATGTTTTGAAATTGAAACAATTCTAACAGTCATTTTAAACGAAAATGAACACAAAACTGCCCAGCGCTCCCACTGCGGTATTTTTTGACAGTCATGTCATCAATGTCAATGCGCTCAGCAAACGTCATAATCTTCCCCGTTGTGTACATTTCTTGTTGCGAAAACACACACACTACATTTTCACCGCTAAAATATGCTCTCAAACGTAGCAAAATCGATTGGCCAGCGCAATTTGTTTGGCATATTGGTGAGTAATATCGGTGAAAGTTAACGGGTAGTTTACTGCAATTAATTCTTCAACTATACATCCATCGTGGAATAGTTTTATTTCTGCCCACTAACCAGCTCCCATTCGCAAAAACCCTTCTCCTCCACCTCCCTTCGTGTGGAGTGATTGCATAATGAAAAATCAAAAGGATATGAAAAAGTGCACACGATAAGAAATATCTGAGGTATTACGGAGCATTGAACGACGAAAGAATAGACGCACCGATAGAACCTGTTAGAAACAAACGATCGATACTCTAAGACCAGGATGGGATTATCGAAGTGGGTGAACACACTCTTCCGGTCGAGCAAAGCGGCTGCAGCTGCTACCGAAGCAATCAAACAGTCTCCCAGTTCCGTTGGAATTGAAAATAAAGTGGTTAGAATTGTTTAACTGTTATTGCGTGAAACGGCGGTGAATGGATTAGCTTACAGTACAGCAACAACGAAAAATATGAAATTCTTGTCATTATTCTTTTTGCAGAAAACTCTTTCAAGTCAGCAGCAAAATGGATTCGCCTCTGAAGCTACGTTTGAGACGCGGGTAAGTAGTTTTGCACATAAAAATAAATTTAAACCGTTTGTACCTGATATTTTCAATTGTTTCATGCAATGACCTACCACGGGTGAGTTCCGTGTCATTTCTTCGAACGCATTAACCTATCAAGGTCATCTGCTATCAGCTGGGATTTGTTTTTATGTGGATTGTTTATTTTTTTACTCATCAACCAGCCAACGACATTTTTGGCCTCAATCCATAAAATAATTGTTTTTTCTTAACTGAATAAAGTTGCTCTTAATACACTCAATCAGGTTTAGTATTAACACATTTTGAATTAGTTTTTACTGATCTTTGCTAATTCAAAAGCAAAAGCAGAAAAAAGCAAAATGTTTGCTTTAAAAATAACAAATATTTCCTAACGATTGTATCTAACACGTTTTCGTTGTTTTCGTCTATGTTTACTCCTGTTCGTATGCGTTGCGGCATGTTCAACTACATAAACAGGCCTTTAAGCTGCACAACATTGAAGAAGGACCTTCGACCAAGGTGACATTAACCAAGGAGGATGCCCTGAAATACTACGGCCAGATGTACATGATAAGACGCATGGAAACCGCTGCCGGAAATCTTTACAAAGAAAAGGTGATTAGAGGCTTCTGTCATCTCTACTCCGGTCAAGAGGCTTGTGCTGTTGGAATGCGTGCGGCTATGCGCCCCGAGGATTCCTGTATCACAGCCTATCGTTGTCACGGCTGGACGTATCTGATGGGTGTGTCACCTGTGGCCGTACTAGCTGAGCTCACTGGACGTAGCAGTGGCTGTGCTCGTGGAAAAGGTGGCAGTATGCACATGTATGGCAAGAACTTCTACGGCGGAAATGGTATTGTCGGTGCTCAGGTTCCTCTTGGCGTCGGAATTGGATTTGCTGCAAAATACAACGGAACCAAGGGAGCTTGCATCGCGCTATATGGCGATGGGGCTGCCAACCAAGGGCAGCTGTTTGAGGTTTACAATATGGCAAAACTGTGGAACACCCCATGCATATTCGTGTGCGAGAACAATGGCTACGGAATGGGTACAAGCGCTGAACGTGCGTCGGCTAATACTAACTACTACACTCGAGGGGACTTCGTGCCCGGCATTTGGGTGGACGGTATGGACGTGTTAGCAGTTCGCGAAGCCACCCGCTTTGCATTGGAACATACTTCCTCTGGCAAGGGACCAATTCTGATGGAAACGGCTACTTATCGGTACTCTGGACACTCAATGTCCGATCCGGGTACAAGCTATCGTTCACGTGACGAAATCGCAGAAGTGAGACAAACCCGAGATCCGATAACATCGCTACGCGAAAAGATTTTGACTACCGAGCTGGCCTCGGTGGAAGAGCTGAAGGAGATTGAAGGCAAAATACGTGCTGAGGTGGACACGGCAACAAAAGTAGCCAGGGCCGACAAAGAAATCGCTGTCGAGGAGCTTACCGCAGACATTTATGCCAATCCAGAAAACCTTACAGCTGTACGTAATACAGTGCCCCATGCTGAACTGCAACATAAGAGACTTGGACAAGCGGTCAACTTGTAAAGATCTATACGACATGGCATAGTTTTCTTCGCTAATTTGTTTCACCACTATCGAGCGCGCACTCCGTTAAACAAATTACGCGTGCAGGTAATGAACAACTGAAAAGCAGTAGATGCAATCTCACGAATAATGTCGGTTTCGATAAAACCTATTCTAAGCAAACTGCTCTTGACGAAACGGGTGTAAGTATGGCGATCCAAACAATGATTTTGATTCCTTTTTTTAAACAAAATATGAACGAGACAAGTATTTAATTTGTTTTTTTTTTTTCATTGTACACGGGTTGTAAAGCATTTAAGACGAACCATAAATAAATTTGAGACTCATAGAGTAAATGCGAAAAAAATCTGTTGGCTGTGTCTAGGTAGTTCAAAACAGTGATTAATATCACAAATCGCAGAATATTCTTAGAATAACTTCATTAGAACGATAACATGTTGACCTTTGCACCATACATTGTATTATCTTCTTCTTTGGCGTAACGACCTTTGCGGTCATGCTAGCCTATTAATATAGGCTTACGAGACTTATTTCTATATCAAGCAGCCCGGATAGTCTTGCCCTTGCAACGGGGGGACGGTCCGAATGGGATTTGGGCAACGTCAGGCCTACGCCGTAACCACCCGAGCACCGGGCCCCATTGTATTAATAGGTAATGTAACTATTGATATAGTTTGACATATAAGCAACTAATCAGGTAAGCTGCCCAATTTGTGTAAATTTTTCATAATCTTCCTACCAAAAAACATACATACCAAGGATTTGTCAACTGCAAATTTAAATTTGATTCTTGCTGATCTTAGTGTCATCTAGCAGCAGATAGCACAATTACGCTTGTTTAAATTTCATACCCTTCTAGCCGTTAAATGCCCTACCGACATTATGAACGACCTCCTTCATTGTAGCTGTCTGCTGCAATTAGCTGTTTTTATTTTTATTTTTCATGATTGTTATAGTTTATTCAATGGACAATCATGGTCCGAATGAAAAGTACTTGAAACAAGACATAAAATCACTAAAATAAAAAATAAACTTGTGTCTAATCAAGTAATCGATTATAAAGGTGATCTTTAAAAGCGTGTTAGGTAACATTGAAGTCAAAAACTACGTTTACTTTATTAAAACCTCTACTCTAGCTGTGGGAGGGTCACGTGACCCATAGTTAGTGTTACCGTTGGCAACAGTAAGAACAGAAATAATTAAGAATACATTGTTGTTATTGTTGTATTGTTGTTACAGTCTGCGTGAGCACAACATTAATAATCGCAGTAGATTGGTCAAGCTCGGTGGTGTGAATAATCTAATTATGTATGTGCCAAATTTGTCAAACTTCCAATCAGCATACGCTAATGATACTAAGATAGATGATAGATTTGCTAATTTCGGGAAAAACCATAGTTTATGACGCGTTTTCCCGGATAATCTGGGGTTTTCAGTGTACATGTGAATCTAGCCATCTATGTTAGTATAATATGAAAATTGCTTACATTCATTCGTTATTTTACAATGATACTTATGTTCGCAGCAAATACAACATTGAAAATAAAATTTTCAATAAGTATTTTTATTAATAAATTATTTAATGATTGCTTGAGAGCTTTTCGAAAATAAACCAATCGGAGAAGTTGGTTAAATATGCCATAATTTTCTAATGGCGCAATGCTCAGCTGAATCGTAGAGCTGAATAAAAAAAAAAAAAATCAGCACCCGGAAGAACCACGTACTCAAGAAGCTGTTAAATTCGCCTCAAAACATGCAAGAGAATCCATTCGACCTGATGGATAGTAAAACGGTAAATAAAGCAATAGTACGAAACTGCAGTCACGATGCAGTCCGGTCAACTGCATAACCAGGAATTGCAGACCGTGCCGAAGGTGAATGGTGAAAGGATTTTGTTTTGTCGCGTAATCTTCATGGCACCAAGGTAAAGAATAGCCTGTCAGACAAATGATGGTGCAATCCGCGACCTGCGCCAAGGCAATAAATAAATCTGCCCTTCATCTTCGGGGTGGAGCAGGGACCTTGAGTTATTTGATCTCGTCATTACTGTTTGTGTGTGTGTGTAAATATGGAAAGGCAGAAAATAAAACGATCATTTGCAATTGCGGGCTGGTTTGTTGCTTGTGTTTTATTTTAGGACTACTTCACTGCGAACAACAAATTCTTTCGCGAACACGTGAAGGTGGCTTCGGACAGTGAGCAATGGCATCGAACTTGTGCGGATACTGAATGTTCAACGAGAACCGGAACGTCTCGTAATGTTTATTACACCACTACAAACTTCCAGCAAACATTTTCCTGCAAATGGCTACCAACGTTAGGCAGCAAACGATAATCTGAATGATACGATCGGCGAGTACCATACGTGCTAGCTTTCGTCTCGCATAAGGAATCGTCTCGTCCGGATCCTTCATCAAGTAGCGTCTGATGGTGATGTAAGCGTTCTCGAGATATTTGCCAGTTAATGTTCTTGGCATGTACCACCCGAAGGAGCTCCTGTTAACGAAACATTTCAAGCGAATCAAAATACAGTTGCCACAAAGGCGAAATTCTGGTTGGAAGCGCTTTTAGTCAATTCACATAACGCACTTACCGATCTTTCTCGTTTAATAAGAATTGTAAATCATCCGTCTGCTTTGTTTCAAATTCCCACTCATTTCGAACAAAGTAACGTAGCGACATTTCCGAACCATAAATTCTCGATTGTAACCTCATTAGGCTATTAAAAGGACAATAGTCATGTTATTAGCATCAAATAATGAAACACTTAACAAACACTTAGTGCTTGCTGCCGTACTTACAATGGTTTGTGGCCAAACATTCTGATAATGAGATCCAACAGAAAGGATGGTAAAAGCATGGTGAAAATAAGCTGGAATGAGAAGCAACACAAAGTGGGGTTTTGAGGCAATTAAATACAAACAAAAAAATACAACAAATCAACCACTCGATGCATATTAAAATGATCGAGAAATCAATATATCATCAATATGCGTACTTCAACATTGCTGTTACTCGACAAAAAAAAATCCATTAGAAAAAATCCTCCTTACCTTGAAGTAGTATAAAGTTTTCGAATTCGTTGGATATCCACGAGGTACCCAGATCATGCGGCTGAAAGGGACGGCATAAAGATACTCCTTTCCGCGATCCAGCATTTCCTGATACTCCAACGATTGTTCGTATGTAACCGCACTGTTGTAGATGGGAAGATGCTTCGGACCACAATCGCGTTCAATAGTTCCGCGCTTCCAGGCCGCCAGAATGATGGTCTTTACGACAACGTCCACCGGGATGATGTTGATACGATTTTTTGGCCGCAAGTAGGCTGTTCTTGTGATGCCTATTCCGGCACTGACCAGCATTCCCGTCGGTCCGTTAAAATTATCCACCCATCCAATAATTGGCTCCTCAATACTAAACAGCACTACCGAAGGCCGTACAATGGCGAGTGGCAACTCGGTACTATAATCATTGCATACCTGTTCCGCCAGCCCTTTGGTGTACGTGTACGTGTTTGGAGAGTTTTGTGAAAGTCTGTAAAGAGGGAAAACTGTTACAACAGAGCGCTCGGTACCAACGGACCCCATGGTTGGCATGTGAAATGGCGTTCTTACTTCTGCATCAGCGCATCGAGCGTTTCCGGTTCGTAATGGTCGGCAGCTTGAACGAGCTTTTTCCAATCATACTTTGGCGGGTACAGCTGATGATAAAAATAAATCATCGATAGAGAACATTAGACAATCTCTAGCGTTGTAGATCTGGCGACCGTAATGAAGCATCTTACCTTTTCTTCGACATTGCGATTTTCCGGATTACTGTACGCGGTAGAAACGTGTACAACGGCCCGCAATTTGGAGGCCGTGGTTTTAAGTATCTCAAACAGCTCCTGTGTCGAGCAAATATTTGTTTTAATTGCATCTCTTAGTGGATCATCAAATCTGACACTGGCGGCCAAATGGAATGCGACCGATACATTGCTCAACCGCTGGATGTCCTCCTCATACATTCCCAGGCGCAGCTGCGTAATATCACCGAAAACAGGGACCACCTTATTTAGCGCGGATTTGTTTTCCTCCTTCAACCGGTCAAACAGCTGCGTGAAAAGGGGAAGGATCGCAACCAAAGATTACAGACAACACGGTTAACTGAAGCCTAGCAATGGCGCAATACAGCGCGTAACATATGCATTCATTCACACTCACAGGACAACTGACGAGCTCGCTAACACGTGTCTCGATCGATTTGCCACGTTTGTTGCGCATCAGCACAAATATATGTCCAAGATCTGGACAGGAACGGAGTAGCTTCTCGATCAACACCTTCCCTAGAAACCCCGTTCCACCGGTAAGAAAAACATCCGTGTTTGCGTAAAAATCCGTCACGGATTCATAACATCCCGACTGTGTCGTCATTTTCACTTTCACGACACCTCCTGGGATGATGATTGTACACCTTTGTGGCACTTGCACTTGCACGAAAGAAGCTCTGCTATTGCACTGCACTGCCCCCTGGGACGGCAACTCGTCTGCGATCGGTATTGATCCACTGCGAATGCCACACTAAACCGCGAACCGATGGTGGTCCCCGATTTTTATGCTTTTTATCCTGCCGCCCGATGACGCCAGACCCCACTCTCTCTCTCTCTGTCTCTCTTGCGTCGCGACACCGGTGGTACGGGCGGAGAATCAAGGTCCTGGCCGATAAAAGCTGCAGTGTAATGTAATGAAAGGGAATTGTAACCTCACGCAAGATCGATGACTGGGGCTAGTTACGATCCTTGTTCACTGTCAAGGTTCACGTGCGCACACGAAGAAGGAGGAGTAAGAACCGTCATTGACATTGAACACATGTACGCTGCTAGTTCAGTCATAGCCTACTCGAACTACTTTCTATAGCAACAGTAATAATTGGTACTGAGGTGGTAGTTGTTTTTGAAATCGTACGATTTTGTACCAACACTTGTAGAATCGCATTTGGATTGCCTGAAGAGGGTTGCACAACCCAGCACGCACTGAGCCACTCTTGTCTGTTCTTGCCATTGATAAAGTATTTTTTTTGCACAATCAAATGCACCAAACAGCAAAACACAAATTGTTGCAAATTAATTCTAGCACTTTGAACACAGTTCTTACCTTCTTTGACCGTCTGGTGCATCGCAGCTCGCGTTGAACGTCACGTCGGTAATGGTTTTAGTTATTGAATATTTATTTTTAAAATGTAAATATTGCGTAACTGTCAGTTAAATTGTAGCGATATTTAAATGAATATATTTGATCACTTCGATCCATCGAGCTGGCATCTGTGTTTGTAAAACCTTTGCTAAAGTGACAAAAGATTGCTTGAGCGATCAAATTCACTTTAATCTTATCAGCACCACCGTCACCTATATTTATAAAAGGTTTGATTATGATTTCTGAACCAATTAAATTAAAAAAAGTGTTTTAAAATGTATCTAATAACTAACACTTGTAGTAGCAATTTGGCGACCAGTTTGGAATAATATACCCTATAAGAGATGGAAACAGGATTTGTACCATTTTAGTTCATTAACTCAATTGCTACGGTGATAGAATTTAGTTCTATTTGCATATGCACCGGCAATCCGCACACTTTCCAACATTCTCCAGTCCCGTTGGTAGGGTGTTGGACCGTGTGCCCTCTGCAACCTTCCGAACACATCTACAACATCCGGCCCACACGTGCAGCCTTGCCCGCGTAAGACGTAACGCGGCATTTTAGATGCGCCAATCGTGTTTGCCATAACACTACCACCTTAGCTAACACGCTTGGTAAACCGTTTGTTTTCCACAGTACTGGAACTTTATGATGAGTGATAAAACTTCTTCACCGGCGTAACATACCATCACCGTTGCTATGATACTAGACATCCCATCACTAGGAGAGTTTTGTCACGCTCACCTAACGCTCTAGGTCACCTTTTTTCGAAGCGATAAAAGTTTATTTTCACTTGACTGACCCCATCCTTCAGCCCATTGATTCAATTGCAAGTTTTTGCTTAGCACTTGTTACCAATATAAACATACTTGTAGCAATACAGCCTAGCCTGGCCGTTCTTTCTGAGTAAAAAAAAAGTACTCGTTCGAAGGTGGTTTGACTTCGGTATGTGTGTCCGTGAGCATGTTGAGATTAATTACCATTTTGGTTATTCATTTAATCTGCCAATTTCTACGTGACTGGCTGTGGTTATACTCCAATTACCATTAATCGCGTAACTGATGCACCCAAAAGCGAATAGAACAGGCACATTTACAAAAGCCTGAGCGAAATTTGGCATGCTTTACAAAATACCAGAACCTTGCGTTCATTTATCGTACTGCTCATTCTATGGAACCAAGTCATTCAATTTTCAAAGCACACAAAATCAACTCTTTGATAATGCACGTCAGGCAGCAAGGCATCCGCCATACCTGTGCAATTACTTTGATTTACAAACTCTACCGCCCCCCCGTCCTCCCCCTCGCTCTCCCCCTCCCCAAGTACACCAAAGCATGTGACGTGACACAAAAGGTAAATGTAAATGGAGAAAGATGGTGACCCCATCTACCGGCAGCTCTATCGATTGAATATTTGATGCTGCCGATAGTGAGTTGTCGGAATCGGGTGTCACACTTTAGACCGCGTTTCCGCTTCCTGGTCGCAAGCATAAGCGTCATCCGAATATTTGGAGTGCTTTTGTGTGGAGGAAACGTGATGTTATCGGCAACCGTTTTAGAATTATTTGAATGCCTTTGTATGCAACGGGCTCATAGGTAAGATTCGTAGGAAGTTCGAAGTAGAGTAGAGTTCCAGCTTGAAACAAAATGCGGACGTTACCATTTGTTCGTGATGAACTATAATGCCATGATAAACTGTAGTTTTTGGGATACCCCGTTTCGTTTTCCGAAAGAACATATATTTTTCTACTGCTGGAGTTTCGATATGGAGTTTCGTGTTGGAGTTGAAATAAATTTTAACACCATACAGATCATAATGAGATGATTGCTCAGGGGTGTAACGGATACTCCTACCAGCTGCTGTAAAACCAGAGCTAGAGACGATTCCTACCCATACTGTCGTTCGTTTATGACTGAGGCCTGATGCTTCTATTTTCTACTATTAAACTGTATTCGTTCAGATTTAACTGCAACGAGGGGAAATAATAGTCATTTTACATTCACAGTCATCACCTTCTAAAAATGGTGTTTACACGTTTTGCTCCTACCCATTGCGCCATACCATTTTTATTTCCGTTAAAATAGTCGCTTTTTATATGGTTCAAAAGATAAAATTTTTGCCCTTCATTTATGGACTGAATTTACCGTTAATGACAATGTAGGTAAAATCGAAACGATCACTTGAATGTAACCTCCAAACAAAGGTACTAGATAGTCAAACCAGATATAGGGTCTCTCGGAGTCACAGAACGGCTAGGGATCATAAATAATGTCAAATATTATAATTTCTGTGGAAGAATATAATTTATTCCTTTTCTCTGTAAATATCATCATTTCTCATCTATGACTCGCGCGTACCTTATTGCAAGCAGAACGTTCAGTTACTTATTTTGTGTGGTAAACAAGCTGCCATGTTTATTATGCAAGCTATTTATTTTGTTGTATTGTTCATATTTGCTTTTAACACCATGAAAAACTCTCAAAACTAATGCTCGTAGAGTATTATACTGCTTTTGGTGATAAATGTTTACATTCAGGTACAGAACTGCTTATCAACAAACACGTGATATTGCGTTCAATTGTAATAAAATATGTTGCAAAGTATATAGCTACACTTACATATATACACGACATGCAATGAACATAAAAATAGAACTACCAACAATTCGTAAACTTAACTAACCCCGTAAAGAATAAAAACAAGGGCTTTTGTCATGTTAAATATCACCTCAAACCACAGTTCCTCTAACTCAAAGCGAGGCAGCAATACATATGCTATATGCAATATGCTATCTCTGTGAAAATGACAGTTTATCCCATTTAGCAATGCTTTTTATTTTCATTTTTTGTTTGTTGAGTAGTTTTGCTTGTTTAAGCAAAATGAAGTGTGCAATAAGCAGTTGTACACGGAAAAGCTTCAAAGTGCAATTGTTTTTCAATATTGCTATTGAAAGATATTTTCAATACTGATTACTGTTCCATAAAAGGGTGATAAAGCAGCATATGATATATAAACGATGTGTCAAAGCAAATTCGCCAAAGCGCTCGGTCCCAAACATTAGCGTATATCGGGGAGCTGCTGTATTTCATTCAAACGTGGTAATGGGTTTATTCAAATTGATTATTTTCTTCTGGGAACATTGTAGCTACCCTTTAATGCAATTTTTAAATCAATTTATAACTTTCTAACGGGAATGTGAGTACAGCAAAGTGAGCACACATTAAGTAAATCAAACCAAACGTGATGCTGAGTGATTTATAACTGTACCACCAGTACCACGTCCGGAATAATACAAGTACAAAGGGATTTTCCATTCTAAAGATGTAAACTAAACTGAAAAATAACACATTGCTCACATTAAAATTTTGATTTTACATAATAATTTATGTTTGGATTAATTCTTTTTTTTTTAAACAGTATAGTTGTTATATTTTTCAACCTGGCCATGTCTCGACGACGTGCTCATTCGTGAGCAGGCCACCAAAGAAGAAGAGAAGGTGTTATATTTTAAATTTAAC
>KB677913.1:0-18317 GCA_000349165.1 Anopheles christyi | reverse complement strand
GAAGAATCCGGACCCCCGGGTTGTGGACTGGATCGAAAATCAATCCGCCTCGTTTTGCCGCGAATGGGTACCGCTTAGTGGCTAGTGATAGTAGCCCGTGTGTGAGTGTGTGTGTGTGTGTTGTGACGTACGTGCCTCATGCCGAACAAGGCCACACGGGCGAACGACTATCATCATCGATCCCCCGGTGCATCGTGTGGTACAGGGACTAATTTCCCCACGAACATAACACAACCCTTCCCTTCATCCTTTCCCGCATAAAGTCTGTACGGTTTAGTGATTTGTTGTGTTCATGTTCTTTTCTCTCGTGTTTTTTTTTTTGGTTAGTGCAATAGTGGCTGAAACGTCTGGAAAGAGAATTAATAGTAATCATTTCAGTAACTCTTTGGTTCCGCTTCGGTAGCTTAGTGATAGAGGGATAGACTAACCTTCAACGTGCTTGCGCCCGCCCGCATTTGTGTACGTAGCCGTGAAAAGTGAGTGTGAGTGTGTGAGTGAGTGTGCGTACCAGTGGAACCAAAACAAAATTGACCCGCATTTCCCCCGACGGTTTGACTGGAAGGGAAAAGGTCCATGCGTGCGATGACAGCGAGTGTACAACGATTTTAAAACCTAACGTTTATTAAAAAGTTACAGAAAATACGCAACTACACGCAGACTTTCCGTCGGGTGTACACGTTTGCTGTTTTTCTGCCACGCTCTCGATTGCGTGTGTGTGTGGCCAACGTGAAGCCAAAACCATCCTTAGTGTACTCCGTTTCTTAAGACTGAAGTGACACAAGAAGCTCCCAGTCAGCGCGTGTAAACCTTCCCCAGAACCACTTCAACACAGGGAGAGGAGTGGGCGTGTAGAATCGGGCATGGATCCGTACGGCGGAGGCTGGCCGGCTTCACCGTTGCGTGCAGGTGGTGGCATGTACGACAACATTTCCAACGATGGCATCCCGATGGAAGCGCTGGCCGAGCTGCAGGATACGGGATTCGAGCCGCAGACGCGTGCTCGCTCCAACACCTGGCCACTGCCGAGGCCGGATAACTTTGTCGAACCGGAAACGGAACCGGACAGCAACAAGTGCAGTAATCAGCAGCTGGCCAAC
This sequence comes from Anopheles christyi, assembly GCA_000349165.1. Lineage (NCBI taxonomy): Eukaryota > Metazoa > Arthropoda > Insecta > Diptera > Culicidae > Anopheles > Anopheles christyi. The sequence continues at coordinate 17,220 of KB677913.1, read as the reverse complement.
ACTGGTGAGTAGTAGGGGATGTGGGACTCAGCATTTTGTAATCGTTCTACTTCTTTGGCTTCTTCTTCGTGCAACGATTAAGATTGTCATGATGGATCGCTTTTGACTTATTTAGACAGAGACAGAACGAAGAGTCAGTTACTAGGTGATGTTACAAGATGATGGCAACTCCGATCTGAGATCTTCTGTTTTCTTGAATTACCTCGATTTTGAGAAGCTGTTGAGAAGCTCCAGAATGTAATTTTAGTTCTGCACAAATGATGTGAAAGAATTTTGAGTGCTTTCTTATCTCATCTCATCACTGTATCTAGAGCTGTGTATAAGTTATTCTAAAACTGACCGAAACCAAAATTAACTTGGTTGTGTCATTAGAATGACACAAGACGACTCATCTTGTAGTTTTCTTTCGGTCAATCCAAATGCATCCGGCATGTTGAAATTAAATGAATTAGCTTAGATGACGTAGATAACTTGCCGGACAACTTACAACCAAACGATACTGGGATGAGACAATGACTGTGAGACGAAAAGTAGATTCTAGTATCATATTATTCAAGTGGGCATAAATACCACTCTAATTCTACTCGACGAGACATTCAAGTAGTGTAGAAGTTTAACAAGCGTAACGGCTTTACCATAATTCTCGTCCGATCTGGAACGGTCGTTGCCGTTTTGAGTGCCAAGATGTGGGCAATCAGCTCGGTTAAGACATGATCCATGTAATTGTAACGATCCGTCATTTAAGCTATTCGTCTGGGTCAACCTGTTGTAACCGTCATGTGACGTCATGCGTGACTCAATATTCTACGCCTATCGTTACGCATAATGATACTACAATTTAAAAGTACTGTTGCTCTGACAGACTTTTTAATGCAATTATATTTATTTGTACTTCCCCACTAAAACAAACGATCGTAATCATGCGAAGCAATAGCAGAAACGAAAGATGTGTGGGAGTTTAATGCTTACTATACAATAGTTTGTTCTGGGAGACAGTTATTAGCATTTGCAACGATAACATGTGTGTCTCCTTTTCAACTTTAGTTTTAAAAAGGATTTCAACTAACTGTAATACGATGTCGGCGTTGGTTCGCTTAATTGGCAGAAATCTAAAACCGATAGAAAAAGAGCTCATTCAAGGTGCAGATGCGAAACTCCAATTCCATGCCGGCGGTTTCTCATTTATCGGCATTCGAATCGAAATGCCGCGTGCGTGGCCTGTGATAGTTGATTGTCTTCCATCCAAGAAAGCAACACACACAAAAAAAACTCGACAAAAATACAAACACACCAACAAAAACAAACCGCACACTACTGCGGTGCCGTGGTGCAAAAATAAAACGACACGCGGACGAGCCTTCTCCAACCCACCCCCTTCTGGGGGTTGTAGGGTGAGTGCGCGCGCGAACAACACGCGGTTCTCGTTGTCGCGGTCTACCACCTTGTCTTGGGGCTTGAGTGTATATGAGTATGTGTGTCATTGAAAAAGGTGGTCCGTTTGCGAGTTCCTGCTTCAATGTTTACATTTTTAATTGGCCATACGCGCCTCCCCATGTGCTTGTGCCTGTGTGTGCGCAAGTACGTCCGCGTGTATTTCGCGTTGGCCTATTCTTATCTCGCCTGCCTGTCTTTTCACACTGTCCCGTATGATCGATTGTGGCTGTGTGTTTGTGAACTCCATAAGAAGGGGAGGAGGGAAAAGTTTGGGGGCGGGGGGTCATGTAACACACCACCACTTTTCCCTCATCCAAAAAAACAGCCACCCTCTTTCGGTATGAACTAAAACACGACACAATCCAGAGATCTTTTGGAAAAAAATGTTGTGCCTCGGTTTAATGCCGGGAGCTCCACTTTATACCCATTTCCCCGCATTGGTCATTCTGTTTGGCAAGTTTTTATATTTGGATGTGCTGGCCAAGCAACCAAACTCCAGTAAGCAGTGTAGTTGAATTCGTCGCGGGGCAGTCGTCAAATGTGTGGAGAGCGTGGAGTACGGGGTGTCTATCGAAACTGGACGCAACGCGCAACTGGTTCTACGGCGCAAGAATCTGACCTTCGCGGACCGCTGATGATGAGATGTGTAGATTCTAGACGCGCCGAATTACCCGAACTTGCGTGCGTTCCGTCTCATTCTCACCCGTCACCAATGGATAGAGCCCGTTCGGTTTGAGGTTTTGAAGCTTTTAATGCTTTTTGTTGGTGTCTGTGTGGTGGCTGGAGAACACAATTTTAGCAGTGACGGCCACCTGGCACACGGATAGATTGCTCACCACCCCAAATCCAGTTTTTCTTCCTACTCCGCTAGCCTTTCACACCTTCCACAGCTTCGCAGCCGATACCACTCGGTCGGCGTGATCATAACCTCTGCCTATTTTTTTGAGCGTTAGCCGATCGCTTTGATTAGCACAGACGTTACACTAGACAGGCTCACCTTCTATTCTTTTTTGTTGTTGTTGCCACTCGTTTTGGGCCGGCTAGACTTTAGCTGTCTAGGTAATGGGGTGGGAGGGGGGGGGGTGCCCGGTTTTTTTTATTGGATTCTCTGGCGCTGCGCGATGATCTTTGGGTGCTGCGTAATCGGTGTTGCGTGGCGGCCGAGTTTTGTTCTTCAAGAATACGGCAGTAGAAGGTGGCAATACAGGAAAGAAAACTTGAAAACCCCAACCAATGATTCCAAACTACATTCTCAGACTAGTTCATGGTTCTCGCGTGAAACCGACGGCAGACCAATATTTGTAATGAGGAAGTGATTTAATTCTTAAACTTCACGGATATTTGTGTGTGTGATTGAATCATAATTTTCGTCGAATTTAAGTGTTGGCGTATTTGTGTTCCGTAATTGAATGTGGAATGCAGGATAAAACTGTCGATCAACATTTAGGATTTTTCTTAAGTGTCTTTTTAATACTTCCAGAATAACCGCAAATCCTATCGCTGCCCACTGCGATAACCAGCCCTATCTCCCAGACGTTCTACTTTCTTCTGGACATGTCGAGGTTATTTGGAATGCAAATATTGTACCTTCTTCTTTGTTACCCTAATATGAAGGCACCAGTTTTGTGACCATTTCAAAGTCTACTTTCTTGAGGTTTAGTTTTTAGGACACCTCCAGTCGCATTTTATGATACTAGAACCGTGTAGAAACTTCCGCGCTTTGGGAGGTGGGAGACGGGCAGCGCATTAAAATTCGTCAGGTTAAAGTTAAACGATTATTCGGCTAGCCAATCAACTGAAACCGGTATAGATACTCAAATGAAACCTCTCGCATCTGTCCACTCGAAAAGCTCGTAGACCATGACCGCATCGGACAAGCGCGTGCGATCACGGGCGCAAAAAAAGACCGAGCTTTACCAAAGAACCGGAAAAGTGACACCAGATAGAACAGGGCGAAGGAGAAGGAGAGGACCACGGGGCCATTTATCTCACCCAGAAGATTGGCTTTTGGCGAACCTGATTTTGCGTCGGTTCGGATTGAACCGGTTTTGGGGGTTTCCTTTCGTTGAGATTGTTAGGAAGGTTTTTTTTTGGTAGGTTTCCTCCCACCCCGATTGTTCATGCGCACTCAGACGGATTAGCTGCTTAGACGAGACGATCTCGTCTCTCGACGAACTCGTGATCGTTTTTTGTGCTGCTACCTTGCGTCTCTGACATGTGTGTTGGGTTTTTTTTATCGGTCGTAAAAAAAATGTTGAACTTTACACCGGTTTTATAATTCTTCGATTGAATCGAAATTGATGATCTTAAAAACGGACCAGACGTTCAAGGTGATGCAGGAAGTTGCGATTGCGTTTACGTGTAGAGTCTGAGAGTCTATTAAAATGATCTGAAATGATACTAAAGGAATAAAAAGAAGCAGAATTTAAATGCATTTCCTAACATGTTATTGCAGGGATCATGACAAAGGAAAGCTCTAGCAAACCCCCTTTTTATTTATAAACAGTTTAATATCTAATCACACCGTATCTTACGGAACATTGAAATTGAAGCGCCACTTGAACTAATTGCGACTGCATCGTAAAATGCATCACGTAATGCGAACCAGCCTGACGACCAGATAATGCTTGTATGTGATTTTTTTTTCTTCTCCTACATTTACATACCACATTCCTACGCTGGTTTGATTGGTAGAACACGTTTTACGTTTACCATTTATTCGCACCGTACCATCACCGTCTAAAACTGCTGCCAATAACACTTCACTCGACACCTTGCTAACCCAGCTACTGCTGGTGCTGCTGCTGCTGCATGGGTATGAACTTTATGGTCGTACACTAAGACGTAAGAAGAGAAGTGGAAGGGTAGAGAAAGAGCGAGAGAAATATCGATCAACTGACAAGCTAGTCAGACGAGCCTCCCTTGTTGCGCTCGCTTGTTGCGCCCCACCAAACAACACAAAACCAAGTGCATATGCACTTGACCGAGTGTGACAGCGTGTGTAGCAATATTGATCACCAACCACCACCTCCACGATGTACACCCCACTTGATTGCTGCCCAAATGCAGAACCCCTGTATGCTAATGATTTAACCTCTTCACCTTCCTCCTTCCTGCGCCACCGGGAGCAAAAAGGGGAAAAGAGGGAGAAATGAAAAGCGAAAGTGTAGCTTCCGGTACTTTGCTTTTCGTGGGTAAATAGTCCAACGAGTATTTGAAGTTAATATAACTGTTTACAATAATTGGCCGCTGCACAAATGCAAGCTCACACGATGTCAAACACAAAATGCGTTGTCTGAGGGGCGCGATTGAAAAATCAAAACAAAAAACAAGACGCAATTACACTGCCCCGAACGACATGACGCTTTGGGAGAAGGAGAGAGAGAAGGATGTGTTGACAAGCAATAGGAAAGAGGGTGCATTGGGGGAGTGGGGAATGCGATAGGATCTGAAGAAAAGTGGTCACACGGAAGGGAAGAGGTTTGTGGGCGCCTGCTTGTTGCTGCCATTCACAAACAATAACAAACACTACAAAGTGCACAAATACGCAAGCACTAGATACGTAGTAAATGATTATGAGCGTATTACACTTGCAAGTTTACGCGCGCGCTATGAAAATAAAAATATAAAAACGCAATCCTCATCTTCAATTTGTTGTCGCAAAGCCGATGAAAGTGATGCCATACCCGGGGACCCCGTCGCGAACGGGCTATTTGGGGGAAAGTTGGGGATAAAATTGATTGGAAAGATTGGACCACCAAAAAAGGGGGAGTAGGATGGTGCGGGTACGAAAATTAAAAATAGATCAAATGTTATGCTTTCCTGACTTACTGCTTGCGATGTTGTGAACGGGGGTTTGGGAATGATAAGGAAATTCGGGGTGCCATACAGATGAGACTTCATCCACCAACACCTACGTATTCCGTTGCGAATTATCGTGATCTTAGCGGTTTATGTGTGTACGTGCGCGCACCCCGTTTGCTGGTGGAAATTCTCTTCCGTACGATCGTTGGAATGTTTTTTTTCTATGGCGAGAATTTTTCACTGCCGGTCGCGTCATGATTGCTTTCGCTAAGCTAAAAGAATAACATTTTCTTTTCTTTCGTTTGGGGTGTGTATCACTCCTTGCTTTTTGTGCTTGATTATCGCGCCATTAATCGACCGACAATCGTTTGGCTCAAGTGCACAGCCAATTAAAATATTCATTGGACCAACCCTTCTGTAGTAAGGAGGAGAAGTAGCAGAGGCAGGTTCCTCATTGCTTTACTGGGGTAGGTTTTGTGCGATCATCATAGCAGAATCTATATCTTGATTCATATTGGGTGTGCAAAAAGGTAGCTAAATGTTTTAGAAACAGGATTTTTCCATCGACTTTGCTTCAATAATCGATTGTTTTTTGTTGCAGGAAAATGTTTAATCTTTCTTTTTCACTTTTTCGAATTAAATCTTTCTTGCTATCCTTGTTCAACGTACTACATTGATCTTATATATTTTGTCATCGGATTGGCGTCAGATCTTCCATAGAAACTGATGTCTAAACTAAAATGTCTGAAATTTCATCTTCTCACCAATAAGCAACCAACACTTGTTTGCACACCTGCTGTACGAAATAAGCGCTGCGCGTCTCTATTTTGGCACTCACACCGTCCGTACATTCTAATGATCGCACCCGCTTCGTGCACTGGGTGAGGGCGTTACATGTTACGTAAGCAAATAGGGCAACCAAGAACGGGAATAGCTTTTTGGGCAGGGAAGGGTAAAGAGTGTGTGATAAATATAAACAAACGTTTTCTTTTCCTAGTTCGTTTGCTCCTGTATGTGTGACGTTACAAGGGTAGTGTCGGTGTAGTTTAGTTGAGTGTGATAGGGAAATCGCAAAGGCAGTACCCAAAAAAAAAAACCAACCAAAATGAACCAATCGTATCGGGAAGTACAACACAGAGCGAGCAGCACTATTTTCGGACATTCGGATCATCACCAAAAAGAGTGGCCACGTGGATGGTGGCCGATCGTCAGTTTTTGGCGCTTGGTGCGAAAGCATAAGAAGCGTTTAAGGTTAAAGCTATATTTCTTGTTTCATTCTGGTTTTTCTAGCGTGTTAAGATGTAAGGTATGAAAGAAAAAAAGACCCTCGGCCAACGCGAATGCCAATCTGCCAAGTTTCTGCAATCCATTCCGCCTTTAACCGCTTTTTTTTATTGACAGACGCGTGAAGGAGGTTGTTGCGCCTATACTTTTTCTGCTTTGCATCTCATTTTCGGTTATGATCGTGTTCTGCTCGTACCTTACTGGCTGCCAAGATTTTCCAGCACACGATTGCATTCGTTGCTAATAAATGAGCAGCAACACAACCACAAAGATGCGAAAAAAAACTTGAACATTTAATGATCCGCTTCGTTTCGTATCTTTTCCGCGTGTGTGTTCAGGCGTTCCGTGAAAGGTGGTAGGGAATGGGTCGGGTCTGTGTCGCGTTGGTAACGTGAAAGACACCTCCTTCACTCGCGGCGTGTGTCGCTATATTTAGCACACCGTCCATCGGCTGAGCCACCGTCGGCCGAAGAGAATAGACCTTGCCGCGGACGGTTGATCCATTGATTTTTTGTGATGTAGGTTGCGATGGTAAGTTCTAAATTCTTAAGTAAGTCACGCAGGTTTGGGGGAAGTTTGGAGGTCATCATCGTAAAAAATTGTTTTTTTTTTTGTTAGTAAATGCTAGTTCCACTCACCCGGAGTTCGTCAATTCTAGATGCTCATTAATGGCGAATGGGGCGAAAGGCTGCCAGATTGCAAAGCTTCATCTGACGACGCGTTTAAGAGAGGAAGACAGATACAAAATCACAACCACATGAAATGTTCCGCATCCAAACTTGTTCCGCTTGCTCTGGAGGATCAGGTATTTTTGGAAAGTCTGACAACTTTTACCACCCAAGGCCTGCTGGGCCTGGTGTCTGCCAGTTGGTATGCGCTTCGCTCGTGGTGGCAAGATCCAGTGATTGTGTGTGTGTATGCTGGGTGACGAGTCCGTGTTAATTTGATCCTTTCAATTAGCGATCCGTTACCGGACTGTGAGACCGATTGGGTTAAGTCCCCGCCCATAGGTTCAAGGTTAATGGTGCTATATTTGGCCCCCTTTTCGGAGCAAAATGTAACGGGACAAAGGGGGACCGTTCTTATGGGACGGCTGATTTTGAGCTGAAACACTTCAACCACTCTGCACCATAGCGCAGCAACATGTGGTTCGAGCGATCGCTTCTATTTGTAGCATCTGTTTGATTAAGAAATGCACCTGAGAGGCTTCATGGGCCGTATCTCGTATCACCCGAAAAAGGGCAGAAACAAGTTGATAGGAACAGTTGGTCACTGGACTTGATTGCTGGCATTGCCACCGCAGAAAGATTAGGTAACACCGTGGCCGAGTTCTAGAAGTTGTCTTGTTTCTGGAATCACACGGCTCAATGCTTCTGTAATCACTGTCAGACAATGTGACCAGACGGAGTCTCGGACAATTCCTCATGATAAATGGGGTTAATAACAGCAAAAGTATGGTTTTTTGATAGCTTTCCTAAAAATATACCTTTGCTTATCAAAACCCGCCAATATTCCTTTTAATTTTGGGGAGGCACAATCGACTTCACCTTTTGGGGAGTATATTCTACAGCCCCAAAAAAATGTTAATACTAATTATTGTTTTTTTTTTTCCTTTTGCATTTTGCTTCCATTACACATTACACAACAACAGGGTCCAGCAACACACAGCTGCAGGCGGCCGCATCGTCCTCGTCTAAGAAGAACTCATCGCGACGTAACGCTTGGGGCAATCTTTCGTACGCCGACCTCATCACGCAAGCCATCAGCTCGGCCAGCGATAGCCGACTAACGCTCAGCCAGATCTACGAGTGGATGGTGCAGAATGTGCCGTACTTCAAGGATAAGGGTGACTCGAACAGCAGTGCCGGCTGGAAGGTAGGTGACACGGGGTGGGGTGTGCTTGCTGCGGTAGCTTTTTTCCCCTTCAAATATTTCATTTCCGTGTTTGAAATTTTTAAAAAGGGCTAACCTTGCGCTTGACCCGTGATGGGAAGGGTACGATTACTCAGCATACGGTTCCAGTGAGCACATTAAATCTCAAATTCGATGCGTTAAACGAACGACCTTGGAGATCATTGGCTAGACATTTCTGCTTCATTTGGTTAAGAACTTTTAACGAATGGGAATTCGTTCGCTTTGGACATATTTTCTATTCCCCAAGTAAGATGATACAAGCGGGTTAAAACAATACTTAAGCAAGAAAAACTTCAACGAACGTCAATTGTCAGATAAATAAAATGAAGTTGAACTCTCAGGTGAAATAAAATCCAAACCTGGAAAAAAATCAATTGCCCTTTGATAAAATCAATTGCGGAAGCCATGCTCGCCGTACTCTTTTTTTCGCCTCTATTCCAGGACGGAAAAGCCCGGATCGTCCATAATATGCCTGGAATATCGCGTCCATTGTGAATGTCCTTATGGGTATGGTTTCAGCTGGTCGGTCGTATTCCATCGGAAATAAAATTTGGACCCGAATTATAAGTGCACACCTTCCAAAAATTGTCATTCAACCATGGAACGATCTTCAATTGATATCCGATTCAATGCATCATCATGCTGTCCGTTAGTTTCCGGCATTTCCCACAGGAATTCCCCAGATAGCTGTGAGAGAGCTCCATATTCTAACGTTGGCTAATGTTCATTAAGGTTAATGCCATACAACTGAGAGTTGCGTGTAGCAATGCCCGGGGAGGAAGCGAATCAGATGATTTGGCTCATCTCGGCCACATTCAACGAACGTGTCCTCAATGGATGTGGTGTGACACGTGGCGGGACAAAATGCTGATTGAGCTGTCCCCGATGTTAGTGTGGGCAATGATAATCCGCTACATTGACCATAAGGTTCTGGCCGAGTGGCAGCATGCAAGTGGGTGGTGAAAAAGGTGTTGTGGATCCATCTTCTCTGTGTGATCCATGCTCAACAATGGGTAAATGAATGTAAACACACACATACGGACCGCTGTGTATGCCGCTTGTGTGGGGTCACATTTCGACGCTCCTACAAAATGACCTTTACCCCCGATGGGAGAAACAAGCGATATTTCCAATCGAAATCAATGGCAATGGTGGTGAGGGAAGTGATTTGTGGTGAAAATATCAAATCGAATGCATACATGAATTTATTTGCAAAACTCATCCACATTCCAGCACTGGTACCGCCGACTGACCGGGCTATAGACACGTACCGGCACGTGCGTACACGCAAATGTGACGCACCCGGGAAAACGCTACCGCGGGTGATGGTGAGAAAATTGAGCTGGAATTATTGTATTAAAATTTAAATCACGCCAATAGAATTTTAAACCACCATCCGTAGGATTCGTACTATAAATAGGGAGTTTGCTTTTCATGCGCACGTTCGGTTTCAGCTGACCCGGCACGAGCTAGTTTGTGATGATGACATTTTTTTTTTAAATCAAAATAGAAATATAGCTTTACTGGTCACAATTACTGCAATCTGATGCGTTGAACATGATGATTTCGCACGAAAGGATCATACCAAGTAGCGCTTCACATTTGACACGCAATCGGTGGTGCCACACATAAAAGATAATTAGAGAACTTTACATTAACGAAGCATCGCTATTGGCACGTGACAGAGTGAAGGTTCATCTGTGTGTTATTAGGGACGGTAAAATGAAGCTCCGAAAAGTGTGTTTTATTCACCTTTAATAAAATTCAAACGACTTCGCATGTCCCATACAGCCCAATAGTATATACATTTACATGTATTCCACAATGAGCAAAGATTGCCAGCTACCGACAAGGGGTTCAACCCGCGATATACAGTGAAAAACGATTAAACTGTGCGCACACCATTACACCACTAGATTGCTCTCATCAACCGAGTCCGAGATTGTTTCAATACTCTATCACTCAACGGCCCTTCTCACCACAGTCAAGCAACCGTACTTCCTCTTTTCACACCCGAAACATCCTGACAGAGGCTGCCACCGAGTGTCTCGCAAATTGTCCCAAACGGAAGCAGCAAACGAACGCTTTGAACTTTGCACCGTGCCGGACGAGACATTTGTGCCCGGACACAATTATTTCCCTCGTTTGATGGTCAGCTACGTGGTCGGGTTGTTTGTGCACGTGTTGGCTCGTCTTGGCTAGTGTGTCACTAGTGGTTTTTAATACGCTTAAGCTAAAGAGAGGCGAATTTAGAGGCCCGCTTTTGCTCGCAGCGTAGTATTGAATACCATCTTTAAGCCATTTGCCATTGGAAAATTCCTCATGTGGTGGGGTTTCTGTCACTCATTGCCTTGCAGGTGATGGTACAAGTGGGAGCAGATTCTCTTATCAGATCACCATGTGAGCTGGTGTGTGTCTGTGTGTGTTTACAAAAACAAAAAAAAGGGCAGCATCTCATAAATAGTTTCCTCGAGCTGACGCCAGCAGGCGTCTTGAACAGGCGCGGCCCCGTCAAACGGCATTAAGCGTGATACGGATGCAACGTGATGCACTTGAGACGATGGTGTATTACCGTGTCTCGCCGGCAGGACGGTGCATCGTAGGGTAGAGTGATTATGATGAGGAGACTGATAATGGGGGTAGGAAGAAAGAGTGTAAATCAGTGACTTGCTGGTTTTTTGTTTTGTGCTGTTTTTAATTTTTTACCGCGCTTTAATCGTTTATTGGAAGTGTCTGGTATTGGGTATTATGAAAGTTTGAAGAAATGTAAAATAACTGCGTATGAAACGTGCACGCAGTTAAAAAATATTTAATTTCAACGTTGGTAGTTCCAATTTCCTCAGAAGCCTATGCTGTACAAAAAATATCGTGCGCATCCTTTAGTACACACAAATGCAATTTTCCCACCGCCAGATGGCACCACTCTATTAGGCTAATAAGAACACTATCTCCCATCTCAAACTTTTCTCTGCTAGCAACAAACAAAACTATTCAAAATCCCTGTGTTCTACAGATGCAGCAGGCGTGTTGCATCGTAACATATGAAACCTCTTTGAAATGAAAAGGACACATTTCCATATGTGCCGTTTTTCCCGCATCAAAAAGATACACATCCCTTGCCAAAGAAGTTTGCTGACATGATTGATTCGTCCCCTTATTACAACAATCAAGCAATCTCACCATCCCTTTTTTGTGGCTTCCATTTTTTTTTCTCTCTCTAGCGGAAGCCACGGATAAATCAATCCAATTTTTTCGTGAAATCATCTCCATGCTGCTGATAGCGTTTCTTGGGTTGCTCTCCGCTACAGATTGATTCTTGATTCCGGGGAAAACGTTTCGGCGATCAGATGCGGCATCTCGTCGCAGAATTTATTGTGGAGTGGTAGCTTATTCAATAATACACATCCATGAGAAATGTTATACGCCTTCAATCAATCTGTGCGCACGGTGGCGTGAACAGTGGAAGTACACAGACAATGGCAATAGCTTCCCATCCCTTACGTTAGCTCCAAAGGACGATACACGTTGGCTCGCGTTTCGTTTATTTTTCATGAGCAACAATCTTTTCCCTTTCGTGTTCTCCTTGCGGCACATTTAATTCAGAAGAAAGCTGCTCTTTAGGATAGGATTGCTGTCGCCGTGCATTGCTCCGCTTTGCTTATTAGACCGACTACAAAAAAGTCCCGGTATCCAGTTACAACATTACCCCCTGTGGACACGATTTTCATGCATCCTTCAACACAAAGGGGGGGGGGGGGGGAATTGAGGCGGATGAACCATAACGGGTAAATTGAGTTGTCCTCTTGAAAAAAAACCCCGAAACCAGCAAACGAGTTCGATGCTGACGGTTAAGGTGTGTCAAGAAGTTTGCATACCTTTTCTTCTCACATCTCTATACGGTGATTTCATTCGAGTTTGTCTTTTTTTTTTTGCTGGATCTCGATGGAAACCATGGAAAAAATGAAGAATCATGGTTATTCGGCCCACTCCTTCAGGTGCTGCTTCAGGTTCTTTGACAAACAAACATGCGCTACTCAAAACCACACCTTGAAGTTATGTTTGAGTTGGATGGTAAAAGGCTCCCAGCCATCCCCGACATGCGGGATTGGGAGACTTGTACGATGACTGATTGTCAGAAACAAAGCAAAAAAAACCACATGATAATACACTTTATCCTTTTGGATGTTTGGATACGCCTCAAACTTAGGGGGCATTTTAGGTGGAATCGAATTGCGAACCTGGATTACAAGGTGAAAGAAAGCAAGGTGGAGAGGCTGAATTTGGTTTCATTATATTAAGTAATATTTCAGACAGGTATCATGTGGAAGTATCTGGTAGGAAGGAATTCCTAGAACACCGATTGATAAGGATTTACCTTAAGGATATTGCATGAGTTACTAAATCTCTGTCACTTTCTCCATAATCGTTTTTATTTGAAAATATTGAGCCACGGAAATGGGAGAAAATTGTTATCAAATCGATCGATTCGTGTGAGTTTGATTGTGTTGCCTATTGGTGGGATAATCCTTAACCCAGCGTATCGATATCAATTTACGTTGATTCTTGTCACTGAAGGTGCTTCTGTTGATGCGATTAAATTGCAAAGAGTAGAAGAATCCATCTCAATCTTCGTGTAAATTGCATCATCGTTTTGTCATGAATGGAATGGGATGTTTGCACAGTTTCCTCATTGGTTATCTGATTGATTGGAAAATAGATCGGTAAAGCTGGGACAGGGTAGCGGGTGTTAATGAATGTTTATTTTAACATTTGATGCAAAAAAATTTTATCGTAAAAAAAAACTTTTCACATGTTCTTTGTTAAATGATTGAAAAAGAATCTGGCGCCTCCATGAAATAAAAAATTGAATAAAAGACATTATATACGAAAAAGGTTTCTCCTTTCTCCATGAATTACATTTTCACATGAACTCCCATCAGTGCAAGCTAATTGACTGTTGTAAGCACAAAAATTCTCTAGATTGAAAAGGTACCGAACCCATACCGAATAGCTATATTAGGTTTCTTACCAACTTTTATCAGCTGGAGCGAATGCCGAACTGCCTTGCAAAGATTTATGAATAGCTTTAAAGCGCTTACAAGACGCACTGTGTTTTTATTCCTATCACTTGAAACGCTCGCCAGCATAGTGTATCGTTAGCTGCAAATGGGCTTGAGTTGGCGGCATTAAGAATAAAAACGAAACACTTGTAACACTCGCACAAATAAATACCTTAAGTGCTCTTGGCAGAGAGGAAACAAAAAAGATGCACAGAAGTTGTTACGATTGTTCGCTAGTACAGAGTAAGAAAGTACAAACGATGGGTTACGGGGATAACACCGACAATCTCATCAACCTTCTGCTACTACGGCAATACTCGGTAGGGAGTCTGATGGGGAGTATTGTCTTCTACCGTACGGGGATACATTTTAGCTCATCATCACAGCGTACAGTGGCAGCACAATACTACTCACCCTGCTTGTAACAAGTTGACTGCAATAACTTTACTTCGACAGCGAGAGCAAATAATTCAGTACATCCAGCATACTATTGCTGCTAGTCATTTCCGATGCTCGCAATGACCATGTAACGAGTGTTGGTGGGGTTTAGTTGGATCGGTGAGTTGCAGGCGCTTGCCTGTTGAATGTGTTGCGTTAATGCTTACCACCATATTGGGCGAAGGGTTGGGCGTAAGCATTAGTGTGTGTGTATCGACATCCTGTAACATACATCCCCAAGGAGCATCCAAGCAGAGTGCGATGCCGATGGTGTTGTTAACTTCCGATTTGGGGAAAAAAAAGCACTATATTTATGCGAAGGTATCTCGGGCTGCTTGGGTTGTACTAAAAGTGATGCAATTTTTTAGAAGGGGCAAAACATTTGGCATAGTTCCGACCTTATTACCGTAGAACAGTAAAAATGAAGGAAGAGTTTTTTATAAAGGTGAGCATAAATTTTTTGCATCAACCCAAATCCTATTCTCATCCAGCAAACGGCGCTGTGCGACGTCTATTTCACACCAGCAGTGCTATGATACGCGTACCACACCAATTGGTATGATGCAAAGCATTAAAGCAACACCTTCTCACGCTTCGTTTGATCGCAGAGGAAGCGGAACTGCTTGAGACTTTTCCTTTGCATACAAAAAAAAAATGCTTCCCAGCAGCGCACAGAAAGTACAAGGCAAGAGAACTTTTCGCGGGAGTGCAAACGAAGACAAAAAAAAAACAAGACGAGAAAGGAATCGGTATGGAACAGTGTGGGGCATACTCTGCTCTCCCTAGGGAGCGCACGCTTCTGGAAACGGCTCGGAAATCTGTTTCACGCTAATCGGATAATGATAATTAGCGAATGGTTTCCGTATGCTCGGTCGCATTTCTCAACCTTCCCGAGTTGTGAATCTCCCACACCTCCCAACACCCCCTCCACCCTTTATGCTTGGGGAAGACCACGTGACACACTGTGTCGGCAAAGACAGCTTCCTTGTTGCTGTTGCTTAGGTTAGTAACGCCGCTCGTCCTTGCTTCACACACAAACTGGTTCGAGGTTTGACTGTCAGATAGCGAAAAGTCGTCGGAATTGGTGGCTAAAAGACGGATGGAATGTCATGGCTCCAGCCATCCAGTGCGAAATATAACCAGAGCATTCCGCTAATTGGCCCACTCTCTCGGTGGTGGCGAAGGATGTACATACCTTCTCGAGCACTTCTAGCGCTGAACGGAAGCAAACCGAGCAACGGTGGAACGGTTGGCATTATTTTAATCTTCGAATTTCTTACAGATGTTTTTCTTCGCCGGCGAACGGCACTTCGTTTGCTTTCCTTCCCTCAAAGAAAGTAAAAGCAAACACTGCCCTGGGGGGGATGAAGGTGCTCAAGATGATATAGTTCAACGCAACGACAGAAGCATGAGCATGATTGAGCAACAAATTGAAGCAAATGCAAATGAACATCATAAGTAGCTGCCGACAGATCATTAAAGTGACACAAAATTGGGCAAAAAAAAACTGGTATGGGTGACGACTTCCCGGCTTTCCTGGCTAGTGTCCTGGAGACGGTTGCTTTCCCATCCCCAATCTTGTTCCTATGGTTCGTTGCCTCCGGTTGTATCGAAATCCATTCCTTCAGTAGAGGCAGGGTGGGGGGAAAATGAAAGAACCATAAAAAAAAGGAAACTGGAAGGGAAAACGACAAACCGGACCGAGGTCCGCTGGCGTGACCGAGAATTATCTCGTTAGATGGTAAAATATTGTGTGCGTACTTACCTATCAAAATTGGTCGTTTAGCTCTGGCGGATGGCCCTTTTCGATGCCGCACGCGTTGTCGTTGTGTCCCGATCAATTAAGGGTTTATATCCGTGTAAATCGTGCCCATTTACGCTTGGCTTGGTCGTTCCGGTGTTTCCAGTGGATGGGGAAGGCAACCAGATCCCTCCAGTCCAACAGGATGGAAAGCAACAGGAGGCTGGCTGATAGCAAATTCAACTCCGACTGTAGGTTGCTAAGGTCGCACGGATCCGTCTTGACGTTGTGCTGCCTGCTGAAGAAGATATCGAACCTTATGGATCCAATTTCACACCAGCCGTAACGTGTATCGATGACTTACGCTACGATGTGCCTCTGTATTTGATGGAATTGCCGCGTGGACCAGGTCGTCTGGTGGTGACCGGAGTATTGGTCCTTCGAACCAGATCGCCGGAGCAATTGGTCTGCTTTATTTTCTCCATTCGTTGGTAGACTGCTGGAATGTTCCTTTTCACACAACGTTGGTTTTATTCGTTTGCTAGTGTTTGTGATTGTGATGGGTGAGTGTCTTTTTAAGGGCAGATATTAAAGCGAACTTCCTAGAGCTTAAAGCTGTAAGCACAGGCCGTTCATATTGCAAATAATGCAATGTAAAATATACACTTTTTATTTATATTTAAATATATCACATGTATGTTTAAACATATTATCTAAAAAAACAGACTTTAAAACTGTACTTCCCTGCCATAATTCTGCAAATTCTTTAAGTTTTTGTCCGTCCCTTAAACCCGGTCAGAACATTGGTAATTCCACAAAATCACTGCCTAACATATCGTACACGTTCAAATAGGACAGTACGAAAGAATCTGATAAAAAAATCAAACAAATCCCATTACACCTATCCCTTAGCTTCTAGCGCCTTAGTACGATGCATAGCGACACACATTTTATGAATATGTGTGTGTGGGTGTGTGTGTGTCCGTATATGTTGGGTGTTAGTAACGGTGACCTAAGCAAACCGTTTGATTAAGTAAAATCTATCACCGTACCGATCCACTGTCATTAGTTATATCGCTCGATTACGCCCTCGATTGTGTCCTTCCCGTAGTGGGAAGCTGAAACCCAATGAACAGAGCAGTAAAAGGGCAACCGTGAGGTTGTTACAGTAAAATCCTTAATTAAATAGTAACACACAGCAAAAAGGGCTGACAGAAGGGTAGTCCCTTCGCGTCGAGGGAGCATTTTTGGGCCTTTTTTTCTCACCTTTCAATGGTGCCTACGGTTATGCGTGTAACTCAACGATGGAAGGAGCTAGGTTAGGATAAGTCTCTTTTTGTGTGTGTGTGTGTGTGTGTGTCCATTTGTCACCTCATCGGACAGTAGGGTTGTGGATGGAGTGCAGGAGGGTGTGATAGCGTTCCTTCCTGTTTCCATTTGACCGACGGGGACGGACTAAATCTAAATCAATCAATATTCAATGACTTATCGTACGACATGGTGCCAGTACAACGTCTGACTTCCAACATAGCGCGTCACATAGAA
>KB677902.1:0-18322 GCA_000349165.1 Anopheles christyi | reverse complement strand
CAAATCTGGCTCGGGCAGGTGAAGTAGGATACGATGTAGCACTGTCTCTGATGCAGTATTTGGAGCGTGAAACGGAGTACATCCCTTGGGCCACGGCGTACAACGCGTTGCTTCATATAGATCGAATGTATTCGTCCACGATACAATATGCAAGATTTGAGAGTTACCTGCGTTCCATCACTGGCTGTATGTATGAAAATGTTCTACTAACTGGACCGATGGATCAAGCTAGTCGATTGCATCGCGGAAATACGGTGTATTTGGCTTGTTACTCTGGTGTGCAGAAATGTGTGGATGACGCGAACGCTCTGGCCAGTAAAGCCGTTGAGGATGATTCATTTACTATACCCGAAGAAGTACAAGCGGCTGTGTTCTGTGCTTTGCACAAGTATCCTAGCTCAACATTCAATTTGCAGACTGATTTGTTTGAAAAATATATTCTTTCGGCAAACAATCCGGAGCAGCAAGAAATTGTTAATCGTTTGCTGACTAGCATTGGATGCGCACGCAACGAAACCATTCTAGACTATTACTTATCTCTTACAACGTACAACTATCCAGGGCTGCCCGTTACGGCCGAGCAAAGGAATCAAATCTATCTAGGGCTAATCAACGGTAGCCCTGTAACGCGCTTGGCCGCTTTGCACTACATTTACGAACATTTTTCGACCGTCACATACTTGTTGACCTCCGTAACCCCGATCTTCACCCAGATGGGTAATCGCATCAATACTCGATTGCAGTACGAAGTGGTATGTTATCTAGACGCCCTTGACATCTTCATCTAAGCATATTGTGATGTTTTATTTTGTTTATTATAATTGTCTCACCATTTTGTTTTCTACAGCTTAAAAACATTGTGAATGAGTACGGAAATATGCTGACAACGGAAGCAAAGCACGCAGCAGAGCAAGCCCTTGTTGAAGCCGAACAAAACATTCGTTGGATAGAAATACACGCTGAATACATAACGTCGTGGTTGGTGGAGAAAGACTATGAGGACACTACAGTGCAACCACCCGATGGTGGTGATGGTGACGATGGTGGTGCAGCGGTTCATTCTGTTGGTATAATAGCTGCATTCGGATGTGCCGTTTTGTTAGTCTTGTCAAATTCATTGGTCCGTTAAAAATGTTATTCTTCATGTAAATAAACTATTTACCACATCAGTTTCTATTGCATATTAAATTTGTCTCTTACCGTCCTTAGACATTTAATTTACAATATCCTGTTGAGACTCTACAATTATAACATTTTTAATCCAGCCATAATACTCACTTATCCGCTGATAAATGTGGTAAAATGTTGTTTCTTCTTCATCTTGATCTTCAGTTTGCCGAGCCATACGGCCTGATCCATACATTCCCACAAGATGCGTCACTTGATATTCATTGACACCCTGGGCAGAATGGCTTACTAGGCCAGTTCCTGCGCCTTCTTTGAAGAATACCGAACGTTGATAGTACTTTTTATCGTACTGCACACACAGCTGCAGGCTAGTCACATTGGAATCGTGGTCCATTCTTAGGCAATCCTCGTTAAACATTGGAAAAACGTTCTGATGATGCATTTCACTGGGATCGCCATTCATGTACACCTCTTCAAGCCTTAACGGCGTATGTGTCTGGTTTTGCCATAGACATGCGGGGATGGTTTCGTTGTTGATCGTGACCGCAGATCCCAACTTCAATAGCATCACATTAAACTCCGTCGATACGTTACTGTACTCCGGATGGGTGAATGTGCGTAGGACAGCTAGCTTTTGTTGCGTACGATTGCCCAATACAACCGTAACGTTATCCTGGGCCAAGCTTTGATAGCAGGAAGCAGTCGTTAGGACGAATTGTTTTGCTATCAGTGTAGCATTGCACGAGCGATCGTGATTCGCTTGGATTAGGGCCTGTAGATTATAAGATTAACGGATTAAAATGATGCTCAAGACTGCACTAAGTGAATCACATACCATGTACGGATATGATGGATTATTGTCCACATCGTAAGGAGACTTATTTTTCCTAAACTCATGGTACATATGGTGACAATTGTCAATTTCTTCTATTGCCTGGATTAACTGCTCGCGATGTCCGTCATCACGCAACACATTCTCATTCGAACAGCACACTACCATGTCCTCCTGCTTGCCAAATGAACAGGAAGAGGATGGCTTAATGGTATTGCCTTGTTTAGCTTCCTGGTTAAGCTTTGGACAGTAGCGAAGACTAACGCAGGTACCTTCAACTCCGTTGTCATCCTGACAGCGATCTCCATAGTATTTAGTGTTATCCTCGTAGTGAACTTGAAGCAGAAAGATACTGATATAGAATTCTCCTTGAACAAAGCTGCACGCTATCTTACCTTTGGTCGCAAAAATGATACTATCGATCCACTTTGTGTACGGTGCTATTTTAGTGTAGATGGTCGGTAGATTGAAGCCACAATTTTCTCCCTTGCTGTTGATCGCGAAGATATACTCAAAATATTTACCAAAGGTGAACAGCGATCGTGACATGGCGGACCCAATACTGTTGTGACAACTATTAGGAGCCAGCGCCGTCGGGAAACCGGCACAGAACTGATGTTGTGGCACTTTGTCCAGACACTCCTCGTATACGTCGGCCGTAGTGTAGAACTGACTGGTGCGAACGGATTCATCGTTGCTCTCGTTAAACGGTACATATCCATTGGTTTGGTACTGGTCTACTGGCAGTTTATCCCACGTCCAGATGCATGCTGGCAGAACGGTTTCGTTAAATCTAGAATCGTAGTTTGGTTGGTGTGTCCATATTTTACTCAAATCTGCTCGTTGTTGGTTTCCATGTACTTACCTGTACAGGGGATTCACCATCTCCAGCAGAGCAATATCATTTGCCAGTGTCGTTGCATCAAACTCAGGGTGGTAATGTACTTTTTTTGCTTCGTTGCGCACCCGAATCCTGTTGTCTCGCTCTGGGTAGTATACATTGCGTTGTCCCATTTCAATGTCAAAGCCTTCACTAAAAGGTATAAGTTCGGATGAAATTATTACAAAAGTTCTATCACTTACTCATGACAATAAAACTTACACATCATACTGTCGCAAACAGTTGGCGGCGGTGAGAATAAACTTTGGTGCTATAAAAGAACCGTAACAGTGACGCTTGGATCCTGTCTCTGCAGTTTTGGGAAGGATGCGTACTTTATACTGTTTGATGGAGGTGCCCGTAAGTCGACTCTTGGAGTATTGGACTTGCTCGAAATCATTACTTCTAGAAGCCATCGAGTCTTCGTAGTCACGGAAGTCGCTATACTTCGAGATGCATTCTTTAAAATAAGTATAAAATTGCAATGTACTTAATTGATTCTTATCATTGATTGATTTGCTAATTCTTACCGGACGATTGGATTTTTCGATCAAGAATACCTTCCATCCAGGAGATATATTTTACTACAGGTACGGCTACACCCTCATCATCCGACCCAAACGTGAATACGAACGGATGCATACGATAGTTGGCAATGGCTCTAGTTTGTAGTATTGCACCCGTTTTGATAAGACTCATTAAACATTCTTTACGATTTTGGAAAGTACATTTTGTTTCCTGCATTGACAGGCTACCGTTTAATGCTAAGGTAAAGAAATGGAAATAAAAATCATTCATGGGTTTAAGCATTTTATAGAACCGATTTCATCCCTTACGTACCAAGGTCGATTAGTTGAATCTTTTCGAACCCCGCTTCAAACGAAGCATCCCAGAAACATGCTGGTACTGATAATCGTGTAACACTGCAAGGGTAGACGGATCCAAATGGCACAATTATTCAACTGTTGTTTGATTTTTTTATAATGTTCTACTAGTCGAATCCAAAAACATATTAAAATACTTACGTGATGGTTGAATTGAGACGCAGCAGAGTAACATTGTATTCGGGATGTGGAAACTGTTCGAACACATTTATTGTGGGCAGTGTTTCATTGGTAAGTTTAACTTCTGGCAGGTTGTCATCTTCCGTGGAAGTACAATCCGACGTTGTTAGAACGTGCGATTCGTCCACGATCAGTCCTATGCAAGTCAACCCTTCGTTCAGCACTCTTACCGTATGGCTGTATGTTTTATCTAAATAGCGGTCAACGAATATGGAGCTGGCTAGGGCTATTCCTCCGTGTTTGTAAATCGTGTAAGGACAATCTATGCGAAAAGAAGGATAGTTTTTCATGTGACAGACCTTTTGCACTAGCAGTTAAGAATTGCATCCATCCCTGAGTTACATGTAATAAGATTTAGCGTAATTCTCATGCGCGGTGCGCAATCAAGATGATTTGGTATTCCCATGTAAGCAGCAAACAATGACGTAAAGAGTTATTAGCATGCATTTTTACCTTTGACACTACGTTCCACATTTGGTACAAGCGTACTTAACGCCTCAAGCTCAGGTGCTCGCTCGGGGAACAGGGTAGCAGAAGCTGTGGAGAAAAGAAATTAATTATCATGTGTTCTCAACACATTTATACTGTCCTCTGCTCGTCCAAAACTTGTTTTGGATGAACGGGTTTTTTCGGATAACTTTTCGTACCTCCAGCCAGACAACAAACCACTGCTATGACACGAAACACTGTGGAATGGAAACGAATTTTGCCCATCGCGATGCACATTTATTGAATCGATCAAATCGAAGTGATCCACAGGCAACTGACGGTAGCTACGGTTACCGACAGACTGCCAGCGTTGCCTTAAATACCGTCCCAGCACCTTGATACGCTTTTACAGCTTTTAATAAAAGACTTGATGTTGGAAATTCCTAGTATTAGGGGTTTTGCCCTACTCACGATGTTAAACCGTCACAGATCACAACCAGATTGCCGAGAGGAACACGAAGAGTGCCTTCGTTCGCCGTGTACAACAAAGGTCTTGGAAAACGAACGTTCTATCGAACGGTTGCGATTGAGGGGGGAAACGTAAACACAGTGTATAGGAAACGGGGATCCCTTGTGATGGTGTTGGTATTGGTTGGATCATAATATATGCACGACCGTCGAAGTGTAATCAAAACAAACAGCGGTGCCAGACCGGCTCGAAGTGCGTTTAGCCAACCTCGATCGGTTCGAATGATCTTGAAAGAGACGGAAGACGCGAGAGTTCATGCAAACAAAAACCTAGTTTATAGGAACTTCCAATTTTTTCATGCATTATTTAAATAAGTATTAAAAAAAAAGAGTGAGTATGTTTAAAAAAAATATCAGTACGATTTACAATATTAAAACATTTGCATTTCCTGATTAAAATTTATTTCTCCTTGCATTATACATTTCTCAAATAGTATGTCACATTTGCTCTCACATATCCTGAGCCATCAGGTATAGCTGAGCCTTAATCCACGGATAGTACTCGCTAACTCGCGTGTATATCGCCGGTCCGTGTTGGGCGCACTGTGCACCGTTGCTGTAGATTCCGACCACGAAGTTTACTGGTCGCCAGTCCGAGCTCATGTACACTGTACCGTACAGTCCAGTGCCTGATTCTGCACAAGCCGTCGGCTCATCGCCACAGTAAGAAATGTCCATATCCGGCAGAACGCAAGCCTCCGTTAGTGTAAGATTGGAATAGTACTTCAGACGACAATCGATATAGTACAGTGGATTCACTGTATCAACGACGACATCGTCCGATTCTGCACTGTACCCGGTTGATATGAGCTTGGCTGGCATACGATCCTTTTCGGGCCACATGCAAGCCGGAACAGTGTACTCGGTAATCGTAAGTGGTGCATCCAGTGCTAGAAGCGCGATGTTGTAGTGGTTAGTCTGATGGTCAAACATAGGATGAACAACAGTCGTCACAACGTTACGTATTTGGATCGCTCGTTCATCCTGCCCAGTAGTGCCAAGCTTGACCGTGCTTGTTTTAGACTTGATACTAAAAAGGGGATTAAGATAATGTTAATACTTAACGATCATTTCAAAGTTGTCTGGCCTTGTCCAAACTCACCGTAGTACGCATTGTGCAGCGGTCAGCACAAACTGCTTCGTAACCATTGTTCCAACGCATTCCACCTTATTGTCCTCAGCGCGAATAAGGGCAAGCTGCGAGTGAAGTTGCTGTTCCTTGGTCGTTCTTCTGTACACATCGTACAACTCGTGACAGTGTTCTACTTCGTGCCGGATGCTCTGTAACTTATTTTGCTTGTCATCTGCCTTCAGCATGTCGTCCGGTGTGCAGCAATTTAGCACATCACCACCATCGAAACCGCACTGTTCGAGAGAGGCCAAATTGCGCCCCTTTCCTTTCAGCTGCTTGTAGACCTGGGGGCATGCCTCAAGACGCAGGCAAACACCTTCCTTATCATCTTTGGTGATACACTTTTCACCCAGTCCTGCGTCCGGGATCGCGAATAAAATTCGGTCTCGAGCGATCACATCGCGAATCCAGTCGGCATACCGTGATACCGGCACTAGCTGATGCTGCTCGTTGCAGAACAATCCCACGACCATCGGATGCATGGAGTATTTGTCTAGATCGCGTATTTGCAACAGGCTGCCCGATGGTTTCTAGGGATGCAAAGAATTTGGAAAAAATGGGCGATAGAACAATGAAATGTGTTTTTGGTGAGGTATTTATCACTGATAAGCCAAACTTACCCTTTCGCACCATTGGGCAAAGGTTTTGTTAAGACAAGCTTCCTGCATCGATGCCGAGCAGACAGTCGTGTTTTGAATGAGCTTGGCTAGGGTAAAATCTGGTTAATGTGAAGAAATAAAAAATCATTTGTTAAAACATGCTTATTTCAGTGATCAGAATCGATTGATGGACCGGACAACTACCGAACGCTACATCCTGAACTTTGGAGTAGGAGATAACATTATCCATTGGCCAGAGACAGGCAGCCGTATTTTCCTGGGGCAGTCTGTACCTAAAAAGAAGAAACAGTAACGTTCAGTATCTATCTAAATCACTAACAAAAATCCCAAAATATTATACATACTCTGTAGTGCCATTGATTCGCAGCAGAATCGGTGCTTTTTCACTGCTCACATTAAGCGCCTTGTAGTCAGCGTACACCAAACGATCGGCGATCGGTAGATCAAAGTTGTTTTGCAACTGCACCTGAACTGACTTCCAATCTTCCGGCACACATTCGGCAGTCGATAGGATGTAGTAGTCATTTACCAACACACCCAGGCAGGTGGTGGTATTTTTCTTGATGAGAGCAACGTGACAATAATCGGTATACACCATCCGGAGATACTTCAAAGGGCATTCTTAAAATCAGATTATGAAAATGTAAAATTACACATGCTTTAACAAATAAACCGAAAACTCACCATCAATCTCAATATGTTCGTAGGTCATAAAACGGTTGCGAAAGTCTTGCAGCATCGATCGTCCATCGTACTCCTGAGGATCAGCTACTAAGAGGGCGAGCAAAGAATTACAGAGTCATTAGCAGTGCTCAAATGTTATTAACTAATGTACTTACAACTTCCAGCCTCACTGTTGATAGCAAACTGCAGTAGAAGCAGTGCAAACGATGCCCACCGATAAACGCCGTTCATATTACTCTGTGCCTAGCAGGTTGCTGTCTTAAAAACTTGTTTCCTCAACGACTGTTACGATCAGACTGCGCAAAACCGCAGTGATTTAACACCGGGCTACCTTGTCTTCTTCCGCCAGAACAACTTAATCGCTGAAAGTTCCCTCTTCGAGGTGTATCCCAATATTCATCCCCACCACGAAGCGTAGGATTTGTGTGAACCCCACGCCGTGCTAGCGTCCGTTGTGATTAAGAAGAGGCAGAATCTCTAACCGAAAATGCAAACAAAACAAGAAATCAAAAAACACGCGGAACACGCTGATAATCTTTCCAGTATTATTGAGCGTATAAGGTATTGAGCGTCTAAACGTATGAACTTTGTGATATAAAAAGGGAAGCATAAATGTTACATAAGAATGCAAAATTTAAGCAAAGGGTTTATCGCAAGGCTAGTTTTTTTCTGATATCTCTGGAAAACCCAAATCGGTGACGGATCTCTCCAAGAATTGATTTAGTCTGCGTTATTAATTGCGTCCCTATATGAGCGAATTTTTAACTAGAAAATGGGATACATATTTCATACAAGGATAGTGTTTAGCATCTTTTTAATAAAATAATTTATTGATTTTGTTTGTGTTTTATAATTTTATTTGAAATGAAACGTTTTTCAGTGTAAATTATTTAAGATAAAACTAAAAAATATATAAAAACTAACCATAAAATTACAACATAGCACCTCATTTATGCTTCACGATCCCCCTGCATAAGGTCGCCAGTAAAATATTTTTTGGTTTGTTTTTGAGTTTTATAAATTTATTCATTTATTTTAATATAGTTTTCTAAATGAAAAGTTAAAATTACTATTATATAATAAAGACGAAACCAAAAAAAAGAACTATAACATAACATAACAACATAACACCATATTTATGCTGAAAGATCCCTCAGCATAAGATCACCGGTGAACATGAACCACTCGTTTGCTACGTACAGTTGAGCACTTGAAACGGAATTCAAAACAAAGCTTGCAAACACCAACTCCAAGTAAAAACACGTACTGCAATAAATATACCCCATTGCCAGCCGACCTGTGACTTATCAGTTGTTTAGCAAAGAGATTTCGCATTCGTCTCACCCCATACTGGTGTGTGTTGGTGCCGTCTCGCAAACAGTGTGCATCCGACCGGCCCCAGAGTTTGTTCGAGCGGCCTGCTCTTTGCCACCAGTCTTACTAGTGCCAGTGCCGGTGAACGGTGGCTTTTATCGTCTCTTGAAGAAAATAACACATAACAAAGTGCGATCTCATCATGTACGCTTCGATAGAAACGGGTGGTGATAATGGTGGCGCGGACCATGTGCGTGTGGTCGACTTTCGTTCTGATACGATCAGCGTGCCGACACCGAGCATGCGCCACGCAATGTTTACCGCGGTGGTGGGCGACGATGTGTACGGTGAGGATCCGACCGTGCGCAAGCTGGAGCAACGATCGGCAGCCCTGTTCGGAAAAGAGGCGGCACTGTTTGTACCGTCCGGAACGATGGCAAATCTGTTGGCGAGTAAGTGCGAGTGATTTAAATTGAACGAAATTGAATAATAATTTGCCCATAATGGTAGCGCTTCTTTAAGCCTGTTACCAAATTTTGAATTTCGAAATATAAATGTTTTAGTTACACACATGGGTGGTATTTCCTAAATCGTGGAAGATGGGATAAATTGACGCGTTTGATAAGAAATTGTCCTCGATTCGCTAGCTTTGCAGCACGTCTCAGATACGATTGTTTAATTAATCTATGGCATTGATAAATTATGCGCACACATCAAGCGTTTGTTGATTTTGCGCATAACATTCGATTTGTTTCTATGCTGGAGTCATCTTCATTGGCGTAAGCCTAGAATATTTTTTGGTTTTTGTGTGTGTGTTTGTTTGAACCAATTTGGAATTGAAAAAGTGAAGCCTCGATAAGATATTCATGCAGGTTTCCATACAGCTATTTGTGTACAGCAAACATTTTAAAAAATCATAGAAACTGACGATTTAGGAACAAACGCTTTTTGTATGTAGATAAGCATATAAAAATCGAAATAATCTTCTGAAATCCAATTTATATTAAGGTTCCAACATTAATAAATCATGACACAAACACAGTGTTCTGTCTCAATCCTTGACCAAGCTACATGAATCGCATAGAACTTAATCGTATTTCAAATGTATCTAACGCCCAAACAAAGAAAGAGTACTCCGTGGTTATATTAAAACTATTACATATAGCTGTAATAGGCTCATAGCCTTCAAAACGCACATTGCTTCTTCTGACCGACAGGAACTTTTTGTTGATCTGGTAATATTTTAACATTTTGACTGGTAGACTATTTTTTAATGTTTCCCGGGAGTAAAAGCACAATTTGTTAAAATTATTGATGATTATTATACGTAATAGTGTTTCGTACAGGTTAGCCAAAATATTCTACTAGCTATGCTCATAAATGGGACATCCTGGTGGTCTAATGGAGTGAGTGTAAAGGCCGCACATAGCACAATTCTAATCCGGACAGTTCATACGACTTTGTGGTAAAATAAAGTCCATTAAGACTAGTCAGGTCGGCGTACTTGGTTAACGAAGAACAGAAGCAGATGATTCAAAATAATTGTATTAAAATGAATGCACTGAAATAAATATGCCGTAACACTGTAGACAGCAGATGGTTTGCTGAATCAGGCAGAGTTCAGGGAATTCAATGTTGAATATGCTTGAACTAAATTAATAGTGGATTATCGAATAATGGCTAATGAATCGGCATTTAAAAAAATACAAAACATCTTCATTTAAATTAATATCAGCTATGATATTCCAGGAAATGTAAGGCCTTTCACGAAAGCCATTACAATAAGCGTGGTAAATATTACTGTAGAAGTGCTACAATTGGTTTTAGATTATGAATAACATCGTTTTGTAAATTTAACAACCAAATTCATAGGTGAGAGAATAAATTATGATTTTCTGATTATTATCCGTGTATCAAATTGCTTGTTCATTCGGTGTAGTGTAGGTCCAAGCAATTAACAGGCAACTAGTGTTCAACTTTAACAGCAAAGTCTAATGATTAAATTGATTGGTCTGTGAATTTCATTAAATCATTTCCCTATCTATCATACAGGGCTTTTTATTAGCTTTTGCTAAAAGAAATTATACCATTTTATATTTTGTTTGTTCCTTTCCCTTTCCCCAGTGATGGTTCACTGCTCACGCCGTGGCACGGAAGCCATCGTTGGCGATATTGCGCACGGGTTTCTCTACGAGCAAGGTGGAGCGGCACAGATTGCGGGCGTGTTACTAAATACGATCAAAAACAACCCCGATGGGACGTTTTGTTTGAACGAGCTAGTACGCAAGTTTCGTGGCTTCGATATTCATGAGCCAAACACGGTGCTCGTAATGGTGGAGAATACGCACAACATGTGTGGCGGCAAGGTGCTGCCTCTGGATTGGCTTGAGAAGCTTGCTACGATCTGTCGCGAAAAGGGTACTAAGGTGCATATGGACGGGGCACGTGTGTTTAATGCAGCTACCTACCTGAATTTGCCCATTTCGCGTATCGTTCGGGACGTTGATTCGGTGTGTTTCTGCCTGAGCAAAGGACTCGCCTGTCCAGTTGGATCGATACTGCTTGGGACGAAGGAGTTTATCAAGGAGTACGTTTCGATTGTCGTAGAAAGGTAAGTGTAGCAGTAATTTTCAATGTGCTGATGTCATGATTTTTTTTAGGGCACATCGTTTGAGGAAGGCTTTGGGAGGGGGGATGCGCCAAGTTGGATTTCTTGCTGCGGCTGGGCTCTGTGCGTTGGATGAAATCGTTCCAAAGCTGAAGGATGATCATGCCCGAACGAGACGAGTTGCGGAAGCCATTGATCAGCTAGGAAGTCCTATTTTCAAGGTAGATTTGGCCAATCTGCATACAAACATCCTGATGGTGGAGATCCTTAGTAAGCAGATACACTCTAGTGATTTTGCTCGTCGGTTAGCCACTGTTGCATCGGGTGAAATGGAAGCAGGTGTAGTCGATACGGACGGCAAGGGTATTGCGGTGAAGGTGAGTGCTCGCGATTGGACGTTCGCACGCATTGTAGTTTACACAAACATTACGGATGAGGAAGTCGAGCTGGCTATCAAAAAGATTCGCTATGTCGTGGCAGAATATGAGAAAGATTTGTAAATGTAGCGATCTTGCTTTTCGATTGTAACATGTTTCAGCAATGGGAAAATAAATGTGCAATTAGGAAGGCTAATCTGTGTTAATTACCACCTAGTTCGTCCACCGCTAAACACCTCACAGGTAAACAATTCAAGCTGACTTGTTGCCCATACATCTCCAGGATACTCGGTTACTTGGCTATCAATCTCCATCCAGGTTTTACCTCGTTTTCTGAATGGTACTGATCCAGCCATATTCAACGTGTCGTATGAGCTGTTTTTTTTTTGTTATAATGATTTCCAACCCAATTTTAATTTTTTTGCGTTTTGGTAGGCTCGTATATCTTCAGTTTTGATGTTGATGTTGTCGATGTCATCCATGACGCCAAGATATAGGGAATACGGATATAAATAATGTGTCGGGTGTTGAAAGCCCGCTCTGCTCATGGTATCTTCCAGAGAAAAGTTAAAAAATAGACAAAGGAGTGTGTCTTGCATAAGGCTGCTGTGAGGCGCGAACCATATCTCTTTTGGTAACGTTGCAGAATGTTCATGATAGCACTCAATTGCTAGAACAGGTTTTCAGAAAAGTGTTGCAGCTGCTTATCTTCCAAAGCTCGTCTAGATCTAACGTATGTTATTTAATGTAAAACATTGTTTCATTTTAGTCAACAATACAAAACAAAATTTATTTGTTTACAAATTGCTTTTGCAAAGTTTATTTTGGATGATAACGTTTAAATTAATTAAAACACGTGTACAGGTTGTCAAACCGCATATCTCGAATATCCGGCTAAATCTAATTCAGAGGTTCGCATTCGGACCGTCGTGTCCCCCGCTGACAAGGGCTAACTAACCGGCTGCGTGGTAAACATAATTCTCGTAAGCCAATAAAGACCGGCTTGGCCGCATAGGTAGTTACGCTAAAGAAGAAGATTCAATTATTCAAAGTTTAAATTTGGCCAATTTTTCTTTTTTAAATTGTTTTAAAATGTATTTTGAATTTCAATTTATTTAGCATGAGGAACCTTTCGATTCATCCTTTTGCTTGCAGAATATATTTTGACAGTTTCGTTAAAAGTCAAACGAGAGTTTGACATTTGTTTCGTTAAACGACCGGATGGGTTTGACAGTTTCGTTAAAAGATGTTTGTAATTATTTCGGTGAAAACAGATCCGCCGATCAGCATCCAAAACGTGGCAAATATCGTACCATATCCAAATGAATATAGAAAAAACGATAAATAACTAAATTTCAAGTTGTATTCTGTGTTGTATATTGCGCTTGCAGCTTTGTGGTACATCCTGGGGTAGGAACGAACTATCTCACCAGCGGAACATAAGTTGGCATTGCCGTATACTGGGACGCAGTCATTAGGTAAGCTGTTGCAATATGTAGCACTGATTTCAAACGGATTTAGAGTTGATTAATGTTTATTTTGGGCTTAGTTGATACTAAATATGAATGTGAATAATGGGCTGTAACGGTTATCTTCACATGCAAAAATTGCGCGGGCAATGTAAACAAACCAGAGCAAGGGGAAACTTTTTATTCCGTTCCATTTTTAATGTTTTCAAAAAGAGAAATTTGGAACTCGCAATTTCCGTACAGAGCTTTTTCTTGGTTACTAATGGTAAAAGTGTCTCAATAATGAATTCATCTTCTGTTCGAAAACGGTATATCAAGGCTTAAGATGTGCATATAAACATACGAAACTATTACCTTCAGTCTATTTGACGACAATGGCCAAAGTGTGCTAGTTGAATATTCAGTTAGCATTAATTAGATGGTCGAGTTACGTGTTAAAATAAGCTTGTTTCTCTTCATTCTAGGTATGCCAAACTAGAAATGATCGCAAGCAAATGCTAAACTAAGTACTCAATTACCAGCTCCTTACTCTTACAAACACATACGCATCATCCTCCCTACCAAAACAACGGTTGATCGGTGAGCGTCGTCGTTCCGGTGCAAGGCCCAGGCATTACCTCTCTGACGTCGTCATCAGTTCCGCCGACTCGCGGAATGAATCTGAAACTGTTTACACAGCAATCACTAAAACGCTGCGCATTCGCACTAAACCCCAGTCATGATCGGACAAAAGCAAGCGATTATGCATGTGCGCGCTAGCATCACGCCACCGCGAAATTCGTTGTGATGGCGTATCAGTAAGTAAGCACGCGTCGTCCGGTACTCAATTCGTGTTACGACCGACCGACCGGCAAATGTACGAATTGACCGCGTTTGTCAGTGATCGAGCCTTCGGGTTCGGATTTCGTCCGCGTTTCGTGGCATCTCATTTACGTCATGAATCACTCCGCGCCTGCGTAGAGCTTATCTGTCTGCGCTGGAGGTCAATCTGGAGGTAGCGCGAATCACATTGTCCTTCTTTGCAGTCCCCTTTTTTGTATTCTTCCCGACTGAAATGGTTTTCCTTTACTAATTTGATAATTTTGTTAGTTTCAATTTAAATGCTTCCCACTCATGTTCCCCTTACACCCACGCACCCGGCAAATTGAGTTCTTTTTTTTTTTTTTGAATCTAATACATCTTATCTAATCACTCTGATTTTGGTGATTCAACTTTGGCAAAGTTGGGATTTGCAGGGTGATTTGATGAGATATTACTAACCAACCTCACCAACTCCAATCAGGCCGGGCGGCACATGGCGTCATGACAAAAGGGCAGGCTGAACCTTGAACGTCCTGTCGGAGTGTGCCTTCGAGATGATGATAAGCGTCCAACTCTATTTGCAGGTTAAGCTTAGCGGAATTTGGAGGATTTCGGGTGAATTATAATAATCGGTTTTATGCGCGGGTGCGAACAGGGATTGTGTCTGTCGTAAATTTTTACGCAATATCATTTTTCTAGAAAGATCTCTATTTGATAATGTTTTTGTATACATTTTACGTTTTACAATAAACATGAACTAACTGAAGTGTAAGGCAATTGTAAACGTAACTAACTAAATAGTAAATGGGTAGAGATTTTTTTTTAAATTTAGTTCGCTAAATGGCAATGTTTTCCCAATCGCTAAGTTCTTTGTTCAGTTTTGTTTTGGTAATCTGAATACAAAATCTATGTTCAAACAAATCGTTACGTTATGCTTTTGTAATATAATTCTTTTTTTCATTTTTGTATAAAGTTCTTACTTATTCTATTCCCATAAAAGTTCACTGGTATACTGAGCCTATGTTCTCATATTTATCGCAACTAGGAAAAGCACTAGGACACGATATATGCTGTTGAGGCTGGTCAGCGTTACGCGCACACAACGAGATTGTTTTGCTTCTTAGAGATCGTTGATGAGATTTTTGTTTTGCTTCATACATACGTACAGCGCAACGACATAATAATATTAACGACGTTATTTTCCTCTGAATCAGCTGTCCCATTTCCTATGTACAGCTTCTACAAAGAGATGGTGTTTATTGACACTGGCTGGCGGCTTAAGACGTGATCATGTTTTGCTTGTACAGCTTTTTCCCCTTTTTTGTCCGATGTATTTATCGTACCAATTCGCCCGACGGTATAAAGCAATCGAGACGATCTACTTTGCAGTAATTTTTCGAATGTAAAACCAATCAAATGGTTGTGGTGTACAATTCTGTCATTTTCAAGCATCGTTCCGCTTTGGGTTGTCATTTCCTAAGGGCGTTTGTCGCTCTCGCTTATTCTTATCGGAACGATGTTGTGAGTATTTTTTAAGCTTGCCTACGCGACAAAGACCAACAAAGACGACGGCGGCGATGATCAAGACGCTACCAACCCGATGCTGAGTGTACTAGTAGGGGTAGGTAACATTAGTAGCTCGGAGTCCATTGTACCACAATGCTCCGGACCCCATGTTCCCGCATCATCCCCCTTATCCTTCAGTGCAGATCGTAATGCGCACGGGGTTATCAGTCAACCTGCTCGCCGAGTGCTACACTGCCGGCGAACGCACACCGATCGGCATCGCCGAACATAGGGCGTGCAGTGGGCCCTGTATGTATTGGCCGCCCATAGTACTACTGCGAATGAATCGCGAAAACTTTACCTTCAGCAGGACGGGAGAGACACGCTGTAGCGTAGTGCAATAAGGGGAAATGAGGTTGGCCTTTAGAGAGTGTGCGTGCGATGCCGCGTACAATCTTCCGCCTCAAAGCCTCGAAGAATGAAAAATAACCGATGCGGGATTGGTCGCGGCCGCGGTTGGGTGTGAGACGGCAGGCTTGCGGGAGCGTGCGAATGCGATTGTGGACGAACAAAATCATCGCGAACGTCGCTCAGTGCCGGCAGTTACTCGATAGCTTCTCTATCGTCGTCGGATATGGTTAGACGAGCGGCATCAGCGTGTGAGCGACCCTATACGGGGCGGAGAGATTGTTGAGTTGTCTTGATTAGTGATTACACGTTCGCGTTCAACGAGAGAAGCGTGTGCCTTGGTGTCGTGTTCTTGACTTGAACCACACCATTACCGGTGGTGTCGTTCTACGAGGTGAAAGTGGAACTGGAAGCCTGACTTGCGCTGTCCCAATTTACATCGTGTTGCAGAAAGATTACAGTAACAATGATTTCGATCACTAGCAAAAATCAGTTTCGGTGAATCGATAGTACTGTTACAGCGCGAAGTGGTGCATATACCATTGATGAGTGCGCCGGTGCATTGATCACGCGGTGTTCGGGAATAGTGTGAGAATCAAAGACTCCTCGGGTGTTTGGTATTTCTGTAGACGGGGTTTTTATAGTGTAGATTTTGAACCGATGCCAAAACACTATTCCTTACTGTATTCGTTGTCATTGTAAGTGGCAAACATTCGGACGGGTACGTCATGCTCTGCTGGTAACGGATAAAAAGTGAAAGGAAAAACGGAAACTGATCATCACGCCTAGCGAAAGTCGACGACTGATGGTAGTGAGAGTGCAAGTTAGCCGCTTTGTTTGAGTCCTGTGGAAGGACATTCAGTGTTAGAGGTTTATTTAAAAATCGTTATAACGTTGTGTTACGGTTGTTTGCAAATTTTGCAAAAGGAATCGTAAGGCATAATTAAACCATTGACCGGAGCAAGGTTGTGTTTCAATTCGTTTGTTTGCTGAGATTTTGTCTGTGGATGCTGTAAACTCAGTAGTAGTGCATCAACATGCTGGGAATTTTGGAGGTGCTGCTATTCCTTTGTATCGTAGGATACTTCTTCAATAAAGAACGGTAAGAATTACCAAGATCTGTGGTCAACATGTGTGGTTGTCGACGGCGTATGATCATGCGTTCATCACCGTGCTGGAACTATGCATGTGTTGCTGTTGTTGTCGTTGTTGTTGTTGTTGTTGTTGTTGTTGTTGTTGTGTGGTGCACTGATCACGCTCCAGATCGGCGGAACGAGTCAACTATAGCCGAGAGCTTCGTTATCATCAGTTGTGCTCTGTCGGTATGAATTGACCTTTCGGGTGGACCTCTGTTTCCCACTTTGCCTTGAAAGATCCTCGCGCTGCGTTCTTGGTCGGTGCCTGTGTTATGCGGCTATGTCTCTTTATTTTTTCTTGTTACCAATTTCACCGGTGGAGCGTGTTCGATTTGTTCACCAAACACCGATCAATCGAAATCCTGGCAGTTATAAATTGAATCTGATAGTGCAAACTTTGCAGATTGTTCAGTACTGATTGGCGATGGCAATGGTAAGCTTTGAAGATGATGGACAACAGAGAAACTGACTCAGTTAGTGCCAGTGGTAGGTGGCATAATTGCGGAACTTCCAGCAAATCTCGGTTCGTGCCAAGTTCAAAGCTTTTGAGTGGAGTACGTGCACAAACGTGCCAGCAAAGCCTGTAATGTGTGCACTTCTACGACATTCCCGAAGGTAAACTGACTTGTGGACGAGCTCGATTTGGCGAAGCTCCTCCCAAAAAGACCGGGTCTCTGTGGATGGCATTGGTTTATGTCAAGTGCCTCAATACGTGCTGTGCCACAAGGCGTTTCCGGACGTTCGCCGCAATCTGGCCAACTGACCAACATTGGTGTCAGACCCTCTGCGATAGGTTGTGATTTTTACAGATCTTTTGCTCAGCCTATAGAAAGGGAGAGGGTTTATAATAGTGTGCGAAAGAAACCTCTGCTCCGTGGTGTTTGTGAATTTGAATAACTCACTTAACCACGTCACGAAATGATGTCGGATTTCAATTTCAATACGTGTTTTGTATGTGATGCGCAAGTAGACATTTTAGCCCTAGTGCCACCTTCAACTACTTCAGTTGTAAAGAGCATAAAGATGTTTTTGTTAGCAGATTGCTATCGTGCAGAAGGTGTTTGGGTTTCTTGCGAGCTTCTGTAATATTTTAAGCTAAAGCTTATGTTTGTGTGTGTTTATATATGTTTGTATCTTTTATCAGTTAGTACTGTCGGACATTGCACGTTTGAGAATGTTTGGAAAATAATTTTAATTGTTTGGAATCCCCGGGTGTCCTCCGGGGAAGTATAATCGTTAGGTTTAAAGACCTTCAAACTTCAATGTATTCTGAACAGCTGCTCGGAACGTGTCGTCTTAATTGGTTCTTATAATTCCTTAAAGATTGGTAGGCGCCAGTCTAGTAGTTCGTAAAATCAAAACGTTTTGTACAAAATGCATCAATATTCATCGAGAAACTCACGATA
>KB677891.1:0-18339 GCA_000349165.1 Anopheles christyi | reverse complement strand
GTTTCTCCCACCTCACTAGTGAAATTCCACCATCCCACTGGGACAGGGTGTGACCTCTGCCCATTGATGAATATCTGGTTTTGCAACAATGTATGCGCGCTGTAGTGAGCATGCTCGCGAAAACGAGCAGAAACAAGGGAAAACACTCACGAAACAACACACACACACACACACACACACACACACACACACACACACACACACACAATCCAATACAGTCAATATTTTGCAACACGGGAGACAACACGAAAAATCGCTGTAATTAATAAGGAGCTTTTTTGTTGTTGTTTCAACTGTTCCGTTGCTGCACCCTGGGAAGGTAGGTTGGCGTACTCGATGAAATCAATTTACTGTCCCACTGGTTAGTAACTGAAGCGCGCTGATAAACAATTCACGAAAGGCTTACAGTTTATCGTTTAAGGGAAAACAAAAACCATCCGTGCCTGCCGTTCGAAGAAGAAATATTTGTTTTAAACAAAGGCTTTTAGGTGGTGTTTGCTTTGCTTCGATTTCTAAGTGGGCGCCGAATGTGTTTGGAAAGGCAAAACTAAAGCAAGGAAAACGGAAGAATGTAGAAAGCATAACCACATTAGAGAAGCAGTACATGTTTTCCAAGATCACCCTTAGCGAGGTTTAAAATCGCAAAAGAAAAGAAAAGAACAAAAGTCGTGGAATTAGAAGATGGAAGGTAAGTTGTAAAATAAGATAAGGTTGTTTAAAGTCTCTTTTGAGATTTCGAGACAAGAGATAGAGACACACAACTTGCTGAACGGTTGCATGAAACCATCGAAATCAAACATTAAACCCAAAAACGAACAAATCCCTAAATCGAACATCCAGCATGTAAGAAGGAGTGTTGTAATCCCACCAAATCCGACCCTTCCCACTTAACCCCTTTCGGCCAGATCGCCAGACAACGTGTCTGTCCGGTATCGATTTATCTTTCCGTTCAGCTCAATTCGTTTGCCTTTAGGCAGCAACCCAGCGATTCGAGCGTACACTAATCAGCTTCAAAACCTTTGACTGCGCGAATAAATAAACTCTGCTGCGATCGCATACACGCCGTGCCGGGGGAGGGTGTTTTTGGGGTTGCATTTGGCAGTTGCAGGCGCAGAGAACCCTTCTAACCCTTCCCGTGCTTTCTTCTTTACGGATTATTTCCCTTCGGTAGGATTGTATGTTCCGGAAGACAGTCCGTCGCCAGCTGCCTGCTGCTGCTGCTGGACAAGGGCATATGCACACGGGTGGCAGGAGGTGCATGCGAAACCGGGCGCGACAAGTTTTCACTTTCATAATTCGTGAAGCGATAGGGTAAGGGATGCAGGAGCTGAGTGGGGTCTGGTATGTCGCGATAGGTCAATGGCCGTAGCGTCGTATTGCGTTGCAGCGGCATTGAAAGACGCAGAATGCCAACAGGCGGTCCGGACCGGATCGGTTTTGTTAGACCACGGTGCGTTTGCTGGAAGAAAATGCGTCGCAGTGTAAGTCAGTTTGTGTTTTTCGTTTTCGTTTTGTTTTTGGGAACATCGTCGTTTTTCGCTTACACTTGCCCCTTTTTTGTGTAGACGGTGGTGTGTTGAAAATACCAACGGGCAGGTTTTTTTTTTTGTTTTGCTACTTTAAAGCCAAGCAGATCGAGAGACGGGGAGAGAAAAAGAGAGAGACCTGAGCTTCATTAAAAGCTAATTTATCATCTTTGTCACCCCACGACATGATGCGGTAGAGAGCGCATAGCAGGGGAGGAAGAACCAGTGTCAAAGATGTCATGCACTTTCGGAAGAGAACACACCGCTTCCGTGAAGTGCATCCGTGCACGGGTGTACATGTTCGTGCACTGCGGGTATGCATCTATACATATGCCCTGGATGGAACCATCTAGTGTTCGCAGTTTTCTAAAAGTGATCGTGTGGTTTCTTCTTGCTTTGGGTTTTCCCTGTTGCAAAAACATCACCAGAGACTTTTGATGCTGATGAGCGTTTTGTGTCAGGCATATGTTACTGGAGCACTTTCAGGAAAGAAAAGTGTTGCGCTATGTCGAAAATAATGCGAAATGATACTGAGATTACTTAAAACTGGTATCAGTTTTTTTTATTTTCAGTAATATATTTGACATTTATTTGACAGGAAGAAGTCGATTCATCTTTCTGTAACAGAATCGATTCAGTTTGGGTTGAGCCAACAATCAGTAAGTTAGATTAATTTGGGGTTAATTCCATTAACTTAATTGTTGTTTGGTGGCATAACTTGACGACTGTACTACGAACCGGCCCCAAATGAGTATTGTAGCAATGAGTATTACTTGTTGGTAATATTTTGAAAAGGACTTGGAACGCCATTTTCGTATCTCATGATCTGTTACAATTTCTTTGATAGTTACATTGAAAAATAAATCAAAAGTTGTCTTCAGCTGCCCTCAAACAAAAGTTCAAAAATATTCTGTTTTATAAGCAAGATACTGTTTCTCCGAGCAACGCAGCATTTTTATCTGTAACTCGCAAGCATTTCATTGCAGCCAGTGGGGTTCGGTTTAATCAATCAATAGAAATCAACTCGACCATAAACAGTATCAAACAAATAAAACGGCTTACGTTTGCTTGCGTGTGTGATTAGATTTTCCTACTATGGCGAAACTAATTAATTAAGTGAAACAAAATCACTCCTTCACCTGATCGAGATCTTCGATACGGCAACGCCTTTCGATTGCACCTGTGGTATGCGACACAGGTGCGTAAGGTGTAAAAACAACCCTCCCATGTACGAGATAGTGGTCACTTTTTTGGAACTGGTGTACCGCTTTACCTTAATTTCTAGCTCCATAAATGGACAGACTTGAGACCTCCGTCCAGAGGCTACCAGAGAAACAACGAACGCAAAAAACGCTCCGGACAATCCGTCATAATGAAAACCGGTCATCCTTCGGCGTTGGGCTGTGGGCTGCTTCAGATTCCATCGAAAACAAAAGTTCCAATGCCTGGAACCGTAAAGCTGGTTGTAGAGTGGCCACTATGCGGTCTGATAATCGATGCCCCCTCTTTGGCTTTGGCTGTGGGGTATTTCTTGCGCCCAACAGAGTTCATCCAAACTGAACTGCCGCTGGCAGGGCTTTGGCTCAAGGTTTTTTTAATTGCACATTGGCACAATTCCGTACCCGATAGGGGACGCAAAATCTGGCACGAAAGCAGCGTTGTACACAGCGACGGACACAGGCAGCAGATGCATAGTTGCAGGGGAGGTTTTAGTATTCACTGTAAGTGCCATGCTATGTGGTACGTATCTCGTACAGTTTTTCTGCAATCATAAATGAAACAAGCTACAACAAGCAGCGATAATTTTTGGCCACACAAGAGTGGACACGGTGAAGAAGACAGGTGCGGTACGGGCAAGGCAATCTGCCGAACACCTGCACAATGGATCGGAATGTTTGGCTGGATGGTTATGTTTCAAGCGGCAGTCGCGGCATTGACGCACTAGTTTGCGAAAGTCATGTCGCTGGTAGACGTGAAGGGATGTCTGCTTTTAGTATTCGAACAAACAGTTGCTTGCAATGCAGCCCTTGAGCTCGCCAGTCTGTGTGTTATTAATAAATAATTCACTATCTTTTTCACCATCGCGAGGCAATTTGTAGCATTTTTTATTGGAAGCAGCTTCTCTTTATCTTCATTTTAAGACCAGCAAAATTACCTTTGCCATTTACTGAAGCCGGGTTGTAATCTTAATGTTTAAACAGGATTGCGTGCTGCTCAATCAAAGACGGTCGGGACATTAACGTCAGTTTCAATGCAAAAGCCATTCTGTAGTTCGTGATCTCTTCGTACAAACTTCACTTTCAATGGCAAGTGTAGCATAAATTTATTTATAACACACAAATCATGGCTGCCAAAGTTAAGAAAATAAAAATGAAAGGGAAAAAAATGGAATTTTCTTCCTATTCCAAGGCGACTTTAACATATTTCCTCTCCAAAAAAACCTTCATCAAATCGATCATCATTGAATGGTGCCAAACGGATTGTTATAATGGCATGTTAACATGCTCGGTGGGATGATTGGGGTGCACGAGAAGATTTACGGCTGCGAAGGGTCGATTTCGATTGATTAAAAAATTATCCATCGCACGATTCGAGGAAAGCTGAGCTGCAAATTAAAACTGCAACAGACAAACGCTCCATATAAAATCCAAAAAAACTGGAGAGCCAAAAGCGAATTGCGTGCTGCGAATGTATCGATCGAGCAGCGATTTATTTGCAAATGATTGGCCAAAATGTTCTAACCTTGCAGCGTCGAACAACCCAATGACCAAGGTGTGATAAACGTGGCAAACATATGGCAAAGGGGAATTATGTATCCCTAATTCGGACACATTTTCTTTTCTTTTGGCTTATCGTTTTCTTCGTCCCTCCTTGAGAACCCACCACCACCACGTTCTAACCAATGTTCCATACGAGTTTTATCGTTTCCATTCCGCAAAAGCTGTTGTTTAGCAAATTTTGCAGATGATTTATGTCGTCTGCACGTTGCATTATTCAGCACCCTTTTGCCAATGCACCAACGTTTGTGGCACACCAAAAATTTTGTAAAAAAGAAATGCCACGCGAAACATAAAAAATAAAAATATTGAGATATCAAGCAGGGGCTATTTGATGCCCGATGAGCTTCAGATATGCGCGATGCAAGAGAGAAGGTAAATGCTTCTTACAATCGCGCGCGGCATGCATTCGCAATCAGCCAGCAGGTCTCAATCAGCCTCGTTAGCAAGCTGATGTTTCGGCTTGGTTGCATTATTCATGCATTGGCAGGCAGTATTGATTTTTGGCCTTCCATGATTACGATTGCTGCTCACTGGTGCAGCTGGTACGGTAGGTTATTCTGCTGGGAAAGATTTGGCAAACCGAAATCGGCGGAAGAATGTGTCCAATACTAAAGGCGAGTTAAAGTGTGGAAATATTTCCTGCGCAGAATGTGCCGACCCATCAGTGATCAATCAGTTGTCAATTTGTGAGTAAAATTAAATTCGGGTTTGTGCGAATCTTCTTTGACCGAATGTTTGAGCGTTCGAAAAAGTATGAAGAAATGTGAAAAATGTTGCAATTGGAATGCATGTCATTTTTTTTAAGTTAGCGTACATTATTCTACATTACATTACATTACATTAGGTAAGAGCACCTGTTCGCTTTACTTGTGTCACCTTTTACTCATGTTTTCTTCTTCTGTCCTTCATGTCCTTGATTTACTATGATTTAAAAACATGATCAGTCGAAGAATCCGATATCATTGTACGCATGTCATGGAAACCATATATTAAAAACACAATAAAATCAGTTTTAAACAATGAAATGCGAACAAGCGAATAATATTGCAATATGTGTACTTTTTAATACGAAAATTTTCCACTGATTTATTCTAAACGTACCATTGCAACAAAATTCAACCCTTCAGCGCCCCACCCTTGACGACAGCCGGCTTACAACAAACGCTGTACACTGCCCTTTGACCTCCACACACAGAGCCTGTTTGGCTCGAGGTTTTTGCCGGGTGCAGCTCATAAATCGTCTCCGTACCACGACAGCAACGCTGCAACGTTACAACAGCAGAAGCAGTAACACACTGTGCACATTACCTAATAGCTTGCGAGTTCTTTAGTTTCTCTTTAAAAAAATAAAATAAACACTATGACAAGGGTAGGAGCAGAATATCCACGCTCGAAACCGTCGACAGGACGCAAACGATCAAGCCAAGATCGAATGTGCATGTGTCGGTGACATGCGGGAGAGGTTGTCTGTTTTGGGGGATCAGATTTAGCATTTTCGCTAAAGTAAGCTATGATTTATGCGAAAGGCAGCCGGAATGGCTGAACGTGATTTATGGCGCGCGTGTGTGCTCGCTATTAAATCATGCTAAATGCTTTCATTATCGATTCGAACGGCACACTTGCATTTATTGTGCATATCCCATTTTCACTGCACACGTATGCAATCGTACAAGCGCGATGTTAGACTTCATTAGAAGCGCAGGGGCCGAGATTAACATCGCGACAGGATGTGGTTTTACATGCGACATTCTTTAACCCGGACGTTTGGTGAAGCTACTACACTGTGGTAGAGGGAAATTTAATACGAGCGAGACTGCTGCTGTAGCATAAACTTTTTTTTTATTTTTTGAAACCAACAAAATGTTCCATGCTGATACTTCACTAAAAAATGGGCTCCCGCTTAGTGCTCAAAAATTACTGCTCGTTGTGGTTTAAAAGCGTAGCGAATCACTTACCGGCAAAGCAAAGAAGAGCAGAATAAAAAAAAAAAAAAACAAGAAGTTAACAATATTGCACCTGCGTAAAGCAACTCATAAAACATGCAGTCAGAAGTTAAATGGTGTGTTTTGTTGTTCCACGTTTTTTGCTCCCTTCGTCTCCCACTAACAAATTTGCAGATGCATATCTTGCCACACAATTAAGGCTCCGTCGTGTTCCTTGTGGCGTGCCGAGCAAAAACCCTCGGCGGGTGGTTCGTCGCGTGAATTCAAGGTCAGACGTAACATTTCTGCGCACACACTGTGGCCGCGGCGGGGTCATAATGACAGCGAGACCTACCCGTGACGCGACAAACCATGGACGATGGATTAGATAAATGGTGATCACGATTAGACAATTTTGTTTCGCATCTTGGCAGATTTTCGCTTTGCCGCTATGCTGGGCCGCGAAGGAAGCTGCCGTGCACTGCATTGTACGGGTGTGATCAGTCATGCTGCGAGTCGACGCACAACGTCGATTTGATCGAGTATCGAGATGGATAATTTTGAACCGTTTAAAAGTGATTGATGATATGGTGAATTAATTTTGGCAAAAAATACTTAGAGTATTTAGGTGAATACGCTTGAGTTGATTACAATAATTAGCTTGATATTTTTTTGAACCTAAATAAATTAAGCTGATTGTATATGTACTGGAGCGATTAAAACTAAATATTGTTGAGTAAACGATCACCAAGTATAAAAATGATCGATAGCGTAACATTTAATGATCTATTATGGACCTTACACACTTTTGCCTTAAGAATAACTGATTTGGCTCATGTTGCCAACTCCCTATTGGATATTACAGGAAGCAAATGGATCCCTCAATTTCATAATTGAAAAACCGTTCGTATTGCGGTGTAAAAATAGGTCAGCTGGAAAATTAACCATTCGTTACCACACAGCTCGCTTGCTTCCTATCACTCATCCGAAAACCGAAACACCATAAATGGAAAGTGATCACTGTTAGTCTTCTTTTTTTTCTTTTCTCGAGCTCACACAGCTCCTCGAGCAAACCGTGCCCGTTTACTCTAGTTGCTGTCGTAACGGAGGGAAAACCACACTCATCGGCCACCGATCTTGTATTGGCAGCTTTCGCAGCGTAAAAAGCAGGGTCGTCATTGCCTATACGCTTTTACTTTCATCCCGTATTGCACCAGTCCGTCTGTTAAACAGTTCACGGTGTGACGGAACAGTGGGAGAGGATGAAGTTTTTAAATACCACCTCCCAAACGGTGACGGCATCATCATTCGGTGTGGTTTCGTTTTTATGAGCCAACCGAGATATGTTGCACGGTTGCAAATTTCCCTTTCATTTCCGCTTTGCAGCAACGGGGTAGAATTTTCTTCGGAGCAACAAAACAAAAAGCGAAAAGGAGACTGCACACTTGCTTTCTGTATTGGCACGCTGCAAGAGTACAAGGGAAGAATTGGCAATGGTAAATTATGAAGAAACAACGGGGCACAACAGCAAAGACAGAGAAAAGCGAGCGTCTCCGGGCGAAGATCAACCGGGAAATATCGCGATCATTTTAAGATTCGTGACTGGGGCTTGCTAGCCCAGTTTTTTCTCTCTCTGTTTTACTGAATGTTTCATTAGCTTCGCTTAGTCACTAGTATCTATACCGGTTCATCTTTGCGATTAATTTACTGAAAGACTCGGTTTTTGGTGACAATGTAATGTGTTGAATCGTGAATTCAATGCCGGCGTACGGTCGTTGAACGTTAATATTGTTTAATTGCTGATTGATACATCACAATTATTTTTATTGATTAATTGAATATCGTTTCATTGCGGGCTAAATTGATTGAGATCGAGGTGCGGCGTTTGTTCTTTTTTTTTTTTTGCTGTATCTATAGCAGATTGACATTGCAAAGTTGCTTTTTTTGTATTCGAGAAGAGAGGGAAAAACAACAACCGATCGCAAATCATTTAAACGACATAAATCATACCTCTGATGACATGTGTGTGTGTTGCCGTAGGATAGGGCTGCAGTTGGCTGTGCTGGATTGTGTCAAAATCACAGCACGAGTCTAGTCAATCCCAACACCTACGACGTTCGTTTTGCCAATTTAGCCGCAGTTTGTAACCGTGCGTGGGATCATTTGCGCTCGTTTTTACGCTTTGTTCCTGCATAATAAAAACTAATAATGAAATAGAATGTATAATCCAGCGCCCATCGA
The DNA here is from genome assembly GCA_000349165.1 of Anopheles christyi. NCBI lineage: Eukaryota > Metazoa > Arthropoda > Insecta > Diptera > Culicidae > Anopheles > Anopheles christyi. The sequence goes on along the minus strand of KB677891.1, from coordinate 9,870 downwards.
CTACCGAGCGCCCGGTTCGGGGCTGTCTCGAGATCTAAACCTACGCACCGGATCGGGTTATGGCTCCGTTTTGTTCAAAGGTGATTTCTTGCTCTACTGATTTAAATATGATCGGAAAAAGGAAGCGACCGAACATGTGAAGAAAGGTGATTAAATTAGCCCAATAAGCACTGCCGGCTGGAACAATTAGGGTGGAAACGTATCAGCATAATTTATGACGTGCACTAAAATGTAGCAGCCGGATCATCTTTCAACACAAGCTGATCGGTTTTGCCGATCGAGGTACGCGAAAAAGTAAGAGGACAGTTTGATTACGAAGACGATTTATAAACGTGTTCGGTGGTGAGCGAGCCAAATTTCAGTTGATTAGTGATTTTCACTATCCGATGCGTGCTAATGATGGGCTATATATGGTGCGAAATTAGTTAATTCAAAGTCGGCAAAGTGAAACCATATTAACATCCGCTTGAAATAACATGATTAGGAAGGCAAAAAAAACCGATTCAAAAATAAAGTAACAAAGGAAATAACCTTTTCAATTGTAATTAATTTTGCAAACAAAAGCACTCTCTCCAATCATAGCCAACTCTTGGCATGTAAACACGGACACATGTCCGATCGGTTACATTCCAAATAGGCTTTGCGAATAGCGATTGGTTATGAGTGTGATACAAATTAATTGTCATTACTTAACCACCTCCTTCTAGTCCATTTCAATTCCAATACCGAACAACGGTTGGCACGCGCTCCAAATGTTTGTCGAGGCGATGGTCTACGATCAAACCAACCGCATATGCTCCACCCTGATCGATCCGGAAGATATGATTATGCCTGTCGGAAAATGTGGGTCAACCGCTGTCCGTTTCGATTGGAATGCGTGAACTGTAGCGCCCTCCTTTTTGCTACACGGTGTGCAGTGTTTTTACTCCAATCTCACAAGTTTTCCTGGTCCATCGGCCACGAGCCCACGTTCTAAGACGATCCGGTTCGAAGGACCAAATGTTCTGAAGCGTGAGTGTGCCGTTGATCCCGGGTGGTAGTGCATTTCTGGATTTGACATTCTACTGGGGAGCGGTAGTGGTGAGCTGACATTTAACAAATTGCACCCAATCCGATCGTTGCGGTCCCCTAATTGAGACAGCCCGGCAATGCACGTCCGGGGGTCCACTGTGGTAGAGCCGGAGAACCCATTAAGGTGTTATGGAGACGTGTGTCATAAGCGTCGAGAACGGTTGTTTCCGAATGCAATCGAGCCACCCAATTCGTTCTTTGTTTCCCGAAACTCCTGCTCGATGCACGATTTTCTCACCACCCAGAAAACACCCCCAACCACCACTCCAATTCGCATTGTTTCCAACTCTCGGGTTGGTGGGCCAATTAGGGAAGGAAAAATTAGCCCCTTACTGGATGACGCCGTGCCACAAATTGCACGATCCGTGTCGGTGTCAATGATTTGCTCGAATAGTTGTGCTGAAGCATTCTAGACAACAGCGCAGAACCGACAGAGAGAGAATTGCTTCTAGACGGTTAGGTTAAAAATTGATTGTTTGGAAGAAACGCATGGGAAATTGTTTTTTTTTTTTACTTTACGCTTCCGAATGTTCCTGCTGGCGACCTTCGCTGGGGTGCAACTTTCAACACCTCGCCTGGGTACGTCAAAACCGATCAAACCTGCGGATGGCGTCGGACGGTTCGTGAACAGGCTGCTGCTGCACTGTTGTTCAAGGTTAGCGAGCTTCCCATGTCTGCGCTGTCTTGTTTGCGTAACAGTTTTCCCGCCATGAAGATGCTGCTCCATCAAACGTCAAAGGGACGGAGAATACGCAGCAGCAGCAGCAGGATCGTCAGAACATGTTGTACGTAGTGTAAGCAACGGGAGCACTCGAGGGTAGCTGGATCCATCTAAAGATGCTATCGTCACGACGATCACGAGCGCCGAGTCGTTTCGTGTGCGACCTTTGGGGCAAACATCAATCCGTGTTGTTTTTTAGCAATGCAGTAAATGTTTTTTCGCTGAAGGTGATGGGCGATGCGCGAACGTATGATGATGCGCTCCTTAATGTCAATGTGGAGGTTAAGAGCGAATGTCCTGGAGACGGGATGGAATGATTGTTTTGCAAGAAATAACTGTCACGGGCCTTAAAATGTATATTTGAACATTGATTTCAAATGTGCACCCTTTTTGAAGGCATTTCTAAAACGTCCGCTTTCGAGATAAAAAGTTGCACAAATGCGGTTCTATTCTGGCCAGATCTTGAGTGTGCTTTCTTCCAGACTAAACACTTCAAATTTTCCAACGGCTTTCTTTACTGAAGACAGTTTACCACAATGGTTGATTCATTCCAGCCATTAAAGCGAATATATGATCAAAAGAGGGAGCGAGTGAGGGACAACATCACGTCAATCTTATAAGCCAAATCAGAACGCTCCAAAATGCTCCAGAGTGACCGTGACCCTCGTGTGCGGTTTGAAGGTGTTTGCTAAGAATAAATAAATAAACAAATATATACATATATGTATACTCTCCATCAACCATCACAGAAAGGCCACCATCGAGTGCGAAATAAAGGATTGGTCTTCCCTACCTGATCGTTCTGTTAGATGAATCTGAAATGGAAATGGCTGAAATTAGCAGCCAAGCAGATGAGCCCGTTCTAAAGAACGATGACCAAGACCACAAACACGGTACCAGAACATGGAAAGGGGATCGAAAGGGACGCTCGATTGATTGAGCACGGACATCAAGCACGGGCGACCACATCTTTGTCATGCGGAACATGCAATCCATCACGACGTGCGGATTAGTACGGTGTGTGTCAAATGTGCAGCAATAGATTGTTATTTGAATTGTTAAGAACATCTCCTCAACGTTTTGAGACGATGCATTATGCCAAAAAACACTGACTTAATTGAATTTCTGGGAAAATCTAGAGCAAATGCAACAAAACACAATTTCAAATTAAAATTTTAGAAACATTTTCTACCGTGATGCGGAAAATCTGTGCCTCACTGTAGCTCGTTCAAATTGATTTCGCTCCAACGGAACCACGAGAATAGAACTTTTGCAAGAACTGTACTCGCTCGCGCCTGCAATCGATTCTTTGTGCATTCTGCATGACCCACGGTGCACCGATTATTTGCATCCCAGCCCATGCACCGACCGTGCACCAGCAATCGAACAATCACCCCGCTCCCTGATCTGACATGCGACGAGGGTGGCATCTTTACGCTTACGGGGGGTGACCAGTAAGAGAGAGGGCATGAGGGAACTGGTGGCTGTGCTGCAGTGCCCAGTCGATTACGATCCGATCCGATGCGTGATGAAATGCAGTGTGATTGGATTTTCTCTCTTACCTACACAAGGTGCCACCCACTCACCAGATCCCTGTTGGAGGTCCCGCGTCCCCCCCCCCCTCTCATTCACCATTGCGTGTGCAAATAACACAGCGAGGTGTGTCGTCGCATAGGATTTTATAGACGATCCTAGAATGCAATTTCATACGAACTGAGTCGATCACTTGGGCGCTGTTTATTTTCTAGCGGTACATTTCCAGACTGTTTATTTACAGCGCCAGCCAATATGGCTGCGGATTGCTTTGCTATGGTGGAGGTTGGTAGGAAGCTATAGTTGGAAACACCTCGTCCCTCGGTTGCATCCTATGATCATTCGGGTTGTTGCATCTTCCGCATCTACTTGAAAAAAAAAAAGCAAACGATCGCAGAACGCCTTGCGTAACGGGCTGTGACGGGGAGGGAAAATTACTGTTGATTGGTGATGCGCCGAGGGGAAATTGGATGCACATTGCACACAATTGGAGAAAAAAGAGAATTATGAATAAATTTGCATCGCCAATGAGTCTCAACTCGCGGGAACACAATCGATGGCTTCGATTATGCCGAATGAAGTTTTCGGAATTGGGAAAGGGTGGGGAATGGTGAGTAAGGCTGGTAATGCTGCTGCTCCTGTTGCTTTTGCTGCCGATGATGATGTTGGACGGCTAAAGTTTACCGCCGTTTGATGTAGGGAATAGGAGTGTTGCTATCGGAACGAGGATGCGCTGGGTAAAAGCGGTTTGGCAGAGTGTTTGCCTGCGCATTTGCACTCGTTACCTGTTTGTTTGTTGCCCCTTTTTCAGGCGTGCAACTTCAAGGGGTGCAAATGTTTTTTTCTAGTTAGATTAAAAATAATAACCAAACAAATGCTAAGAGTGTGTGCTTCAAGACGTTCGATCTGGAGTGGATTAAGGTCGATGTCAAAAGCGGAATGGCACGAGTAGAACTTAAGTATTGCTGGGGTAATGGCTGTTAATTGCAAGTTAACCGGTATGCAAAAAGTGGCAAACGAGATCAAGTTTGCATACAAAGTGAAACAAATTATGTATAGCTTGGTCGTTAAAATATATTTTCAATGCATATAGCATAATTATTTGGCAGGAGTAAAGATGGTAGTTTATAAATTAAGCAGCTTTAAAATGTTATTAACTTATTCATGCTTTACAGTTTTGTTATACATTGCATCAATACGGTGATCAAATTGTCCTATCTATCTACAACTATCTAGTAGATGTATGATTCAAATTTAATTGGCTTCTAGCTTGAAAGTTGCCACTTTTCTTTTGTAACGAAAAGAAGAATGTTCAATAATTCAAATAAACACAGAATTTCAACATTGTTTCACATTACAAAAACATTAATCAATTTAAATTAGTTGCTTTTAAAAATAAGATATTTTACGCTTAATAAGCAAAAACACAAAGTCATTCGAGTACATAAAATACATTTGGTGCCATGATATAAAATATCGCTTAGACATCATCTTAGACAGATCAGAAGAATAAAAATAGGTTTTAAATTATTTTTTAGATACCAAATAACATTTTTTCATTTTTTTTCAGCATTGCATAACACTCAATTCTGTGTAATATAATGCGAAAAAATGTTTCGTTCGGCTGCTAATCCCTCTCGTTACAAGCATAATAGAACCGTACATTGCTTACAAGCAATCAGTCGAATGACAAATCTGTTTTTCACCTTTCTCGCCTCCATACCACCTTCTAACGGTGCCTGGGTCCGCTAACACGTAATGGCAGCAATTTTTCCCGCAATTTCTCATAATCGAACCTCGGGTTTTCATTTCTCATCAGTGGCATCCGAATGCACTGCTCCGGGATAGAGGAACATTCCCTTATACTCCCCTTCCCTGTCCAATTTGTGCAAAAAACGTCTACACACCATCCGCTTGCTTCCTAACGTACCAAATCCTCACCTATTCCTCCCCCCCCCCCACATCCCATTTTCTTCAGAGACAGGGAAGCATAAAACAAACGAGTGAAAAATGGGAAGAAAAACAAGCCAAGAAATGACATTGGCAAACCGACCGACCGCCAGAAGAGAACCGTCCAATCGTTCTTGCCACCGCGAGGTCTGGCGATCGGCAACAAAACACGACTCGAAATCGGTGAGATTATGCTTCATAGCTTCTAAATTGGTGCTCGATTGTGTAATACGAATCAATGAGGGGGAAAGGGACGACCCAAGCAGTGTGCCGGTTTATCTAAGCGCTCGGTCACATCTTGTGGCATAAACATTTGTCGTAAACTTATGTTGCTGTGTCGCGAAAAGCGCCCGGTTACGAGTGAATCGATTGTGCGTTGTGCCGCTAGCAAAAGGTGCAACTACACAAAAAAAAAACATACATACATTCCCGTCCCGTTTTATCCCGATGCTCTTGTGAGTCCCGATGTCTCTCCCTCGGGATCGTTTCTTGGGATGGAATAAATCGGCAATGCAATACACAATAATAACATCATTACCGTCGCTATCAAAGCCGCCTTTGGTTGAGCATCTGAGTGGAGAGGCATGCACCTAGGTTATGCTATGAATCAGTGGATGGAAAAAAAAGCTGGACAACCGGAAAGGGTTTCAGAGAGGGAGACAGAGATCCAACGTCACATCGGTGATCACGCATGGTAGAATAGAATGTGAGATACTTGCATGATTGCATTTTCCAATGCATCGCGCACCATCTCAGGGTTGTGTGAGAGTTTTCTTTTTCTCTTGGTTTTTTCTCCACTCCTCCGAGATGCCACATGAAAAACGCTCTACAAACAGCAGAAAGACAGTTTTCCCTTATGGCTTGGAGGCAGTTTGAAGGAAAGCAAAAAACAAGCAGGGCGAAACAACGGGCAAAATGTTCTACATGTCAAAATCATTTATTATTATTGATTGCATAACGGGGTTTTATATCATTTTTTCTCTACATCTCTCTTTCTCTCTCTACACTCTTTGGCTTACCAACCAGGCATTGGTGTGGTGTGGCCGCCAAGATAAATCGATCGTGGCGATCGGTGAGGTCCGGTTGCGGTTCGTGATGCTTCATACTGTACGAGTGCAAGAAGCATTCAGAATGAAACAGTTCGGATAATAGTTTAAGAGATAGCATTTGAAAACAGCTTAAAATTGTGTTGAAATTATTTAAAGTGTATGTGTGGTCTTTATGCTTTTTTTTCGTTGAAAACCATAAAAAAACAAACATAAAATGAACCCCGGAAGACGGCGGGATCCAATTCAGTTGGGAATGATAAATAAAACTAAGATTCACTGCCTCAAACATCATCATCGTCTTCACCATTGGACGTCACATTTTTTTCACCACCCCAAAAGGAATAATTTTTCACAGCGGAAACGAAGCTTATTCTCAAAAGCAGGGGAGAAAAAAGGAAACGGATGAAGAAAGTATTCCAATTCGAACAAAAAGGTTCAAGAACGAAAGAATTGATTCCAAGTGCCGCTCTTTAGAATGAGAATAAATCTTTTCCACATAAAATAAAACACAAAAACGAGACCAAAATAAAAGAAGCCTTTTACTTGCATTCTGCCAGATAAAACGTTCGGAAAAAAGAATGTGCTCTGGTAATAAAAAAACAAAAACAAAAAACGCATCCATCCACACATTCATCTGCGGCATCTGGGGAACACATTGTAGCTTCACGCCATATTAGCGGTTCTTTTGCAGGATGGTTTTTTTGTACCTTCTTTTCGCTTCGCTTACTCCCTCGCGAGATGGTCAAGCTTCTGGCGATCAAAAACGGGCCCTCCAATGACGGAACCAATCGTCATGTAACGGGATTTGCCCATCTGCTTCCCTCCCTTCCCCCCCCGCCATTTCAGAGAGGGAATCAATTTTCGCGTACCCGTGAAACCTAAGAATGATTGATTTAGCAACGCGGATTCGACGCTTCACTGATCTTCTCGGTAAGGGGTTGATGATATCCCACTTCACACTCCCTCACCTTCTCCCCCACGAGTAAAAGCTGTCGAAGGGTACAACCTGTCCACCCGCAACACCCACACACACGGGATGCGTGGGGGTGAAAGTCTTTCGGCAAACATTTCGGTCGCCCAGAAATTTGAAAGCGCAAAGAAACGAAAGAACAATCTACTCACTTTGAGCTTGCAGAATCGTGGTCGCCTGTCCACCGGGGAAGGTTGCATTTCGCTTGTGTCGGCCCTGTAATGATGAAGAGTATTTTAGCAACAACAAAAACAAAAAAGAGAAGAAGACAAGTGAATGGTAAAGTTTTGCATTTACCAGCAGGGAGGAAAATAAAACTCGAACGCTTGAAAATTGCAAGAAAGCATATCGATCATTTGCAATTACGCGCATGCATTGCGCGTGATTGATGTAAAGCTGGGTGGATGATGCATTTTGGGTTGGTACGTACCTTGGATTTGGGGAAGGCTACCAGCACGTTGAACCACCATTTCGACTCCTCGGGGCAGGTACCCTTCACGAACGTTACACGGTCCGGTGCGGTGATGGCGATCGAGTGCGGGTGGCTGGTGATGTTGTCGGCCGTGGTCACCTCCAGGACCTTCGTCATGTCGATTATGGCCTGTGGAATTGTTTCGGGCTGAAAAAAAAAACGGAAAGGAGTTGAAATTTTGTTGAGTTTAGTGGGAAACATATTCTGTGTTTTTAGTTCTACCGCAAGCCAATTGATTTGAAATTTGTCTAACGTGAAAATAAATTAATGCATAACAAAATAACTATCATCTAATTTTTTACTTTTATACAAAATATCTTAATCAATAGTTTTATTGCATATTCACGTCTCAGTTAATGATGGCATGATTGTTCATATTATTCAAAAAGTCTAGATTGAAGAAACAAGTAGCTCCGATCCTGCAGCTGATATTTTCCTTCTTTACGGATCTGTCTTCTGCCAACAAGCGAAAACTCAAAATTAATTTATGAAAAAAAAAATACAATTGTGAATCAAACACACCCTTCTCTATCCTAACACTGAATCATCAACACACATAAATGCATCCTTTAGCTTAAATAACGCACAACATTTCGGTGTTGCGAGAGGGATAAGTGGCTCCGGCATCAACATGAATTACCATTCACTGGCTAAAGATCTCTCAATCAATAGCTACACCCGCTGGTGGCAGCAATGCATTTCAAAACGATCGGTACCGCAACGAAAACCACATCGACGGGTTGGGTGCCATCGCTTCACCGTGTGCAGCTAAATTGCATCAATAAAACCGTTAAATTAGTTAACAAAAAATTTCCATTTCGGGGTGGCTATTATAAATTGCAAGCATGGGCAACAACAACAGCCCCAAGAAGAGGACGCTATCGTTCGTAGGGATGCGGGCAAGGAAGGGATTACATCAATCCATTTTGGGAAAATATTTATATTCCCTACACAGTTTCGCGGAAGGTGTTACGGTGTGTTTTTTAGGGGATGCATGTTTGGTGTGTTGCATTTTTTGATATTTTTTTGTTGGCAGGAAGAAATGTTGCAGGGCCATGAGATGAGCCGATGAGGCGCTAACTTTTTTTCCACGACACACCACCTGTGGAGAGATTTTATTAAGCAGCAGCGGCAGATGGACGTTCCACGGCACAACAGGGAGACGCAATGGCGATAGTATCCATTTTATCTGCACGTTTTATAGGGTGTTTCTTTTATTTCTTTACGAGCGTTTGGGCAGTGATATCGGTTGCTATTCCGGTGCTGCCAGGGTATGTTTCGTCTTTGGAAATTAAATTGGATTTTTGTTATTGGATTCGCTTTTGTTTGGGTACATCTTAACGCTCAATGTTTGGTGCATTCGATTGCATCGCCATAGCTTGAACGCCGCCAGTTGGAATGTCAAGGATTATGTTGGGTTTTTGGTTGTTTGGGGAAGGTTTTCCAAAAAGGATTTAGCGCTCACTATTCCCGGTCGTACAATAAAATCTCGAGACATGGCAACAGTATATTGGCATTGGCGATTCCTGGTGAGAGAGTTTTAACCTTGGGCACGATTAATTTCCCTTACAAAAAATGCTCACAAACACTTTAGTTGAAATATTTAAAGGCGCATTTCAATTCCAGCCTCAAGGGCATGTACTCTGGTTCATCTTTTCGTAAAAGCCCAAAAGGATGGTGTTCGGATTACTTCCGAAAATCTGACAAAATATTATGCCTTCAAAGTCTACCAGGAATCCATTTTTTCAATCATCTGAACAACATTCTTAATTTTGCAGACAGACGGCGTAACCACGACCTTCACTGAGCAGAGCCGAGGGCGAAAGTAAGCCGATCCCCGTCAGTGATTCTAATCTTGAGCGGGACGAGTTAAAATATTTGCTTGTTACTGTCATGTGTGTGTGTGTGTGGGTAGGCGCATAATCTTTTTTTTTGTGTCATGTTAAGATGCTTTGCATCGCTGTTGCATTACAACCTGCTGAGTTTTGTGGAATGCTTTCTTAAAGAATTTAAAGCAATGTGCAAAGTAATCCAGAATGTATCGTTGCCAAACTTACGTTCTGAGTAGTGTAGTGTAAAGTAGCTCTTTACAAAGAGGAGAGGA
>KB677880.1:0-18697 GCA_000349165.1 Anopheles christyi | reverse complement strand
GGAGTCACTCCGTCACTTTGCGCCAGTAGCAGCTTTTATCACGCACCGGATGACGCAAGAGCATATTTCGTTCGATGTGGTTTGTTGTGTACTGTGCCAATGGTGTGTGTGTGTGTGTATGTTGTTGGAAAGTAAAGGCTGTGCTATAAAACTATTACTTTGCAAGGTAGTATTGTGTGTGTAAAATCGTTGTCTCGTAACCGGGTCAAACTCTGCTGGTGGCTTTTGTTTTTCCTTCCCTATGGGGTTGGTTTTCATGCCAAAATCATGTAACAATTGGTTAATGGATTGGTATCTGATTTTCATACTTATCTTTGTACACACACACACACGCGAACAAACTTGCACTTTGTGGTGAAACAAAACTCACATCAGAGCTCCTACTGAACCCAATATGTTGTTTGGTTGGCTGTTCCACTGTTTTCTTACAAGTTTCAGCTTAACTTTTTACTTACTATAAAGTCGTTTCATCAATCATCTGCTTCAACTTTAATTTTTTTTATTCTATAATATCAACTGTCAAAATCATAAATGCAAGTATCGCCATGTAATTGAATATGTAGCTTTCCTTTGTCAAGCTCTCTGAACGTTGTCATCGTCCCCAAATTCACAGCCTTCTAGGGAACGTGAATTTATTTCGACCGATGACAAAATTACAACACCAAACCTACCACCACACACCCCTGGACATACAGGTTTCTTTGTGAATCCCGGTTTTGTTCCCCGGGCGGCACTTCATTTACGCCTGTCTGATTCTTTTTTTTTTTTTTAAGGCAGACCCACATACGAACACTGTACTTTTCTTTCCTTCGCGGGTTGACCGTGGTTTACTTTTGCAGTTGACATTGGCCTTGTGCGTGTTTTTGTATCGACACCCTTTTGTCGCTTTTGTGCCAGCTTGTTTGGTGGAAGGTGAAAATAACATAGAACGATAAAAAAAAGTGTGAGAAAAGCAAATATAACTGGAGCCAACATTATTGCCCACAAATGATGTACGCGCAACGTTCGCAGAAGAATGAAAAACAAAAAATGTGTCGCATCACCACCAACACACCGTGCGGGCGCGACCGTGTGCACCTAGGGCTTTGTGCAGAAGTTGCAGTTCTATGTATTGTGCTGGCACAAAGGCACTTTTTTTTGCATTTTCAACCAGCCAAAGTGAGCCAAGGAGAGAGATACTTTCTTTTTTTTTTATTATTTGTTTTTGGAGGGGGGTTGCTGATGTTGAAAAGCCAAACTGGATCGATTTTTTTTGCATGTTCTTCGTCCCTGTACTAAAGGCTTTGTAGATTTGACAAACATGCCAGAACAGCAACATATGTTGCTACACAGCACAGTGTTGTAGCCAACACCTACAGCATCGAAATGTAGGTCAAATAATGTTCTCGCTGGTCCAGTTATTTTGGTTTTGTTTTGTTACGTCCCGGGTATATAAATTATTCTTACGTTCTGTTGTGGAAACGGTAGTATATACTGTTTATTCTAATGCCGTCAAATATTGTTTTTTTAATATGCATGAGAAAATGCATTGTTGTTGACGAGAATTTGGTGAGATTTGTTTGAACCAAAGACTAACAAAAAATATGGTAAAATGTATAGGAATACGTGGTTCAAATATTGCGCTTCTGCTAATTAATTTTCAGTATTGACATTTACTTATTTAGTGTTTCAATTTCAACATCTATTTTATCGCACGCGCGATGTGCCAATTGCAATACAAGAAACGTATTAAAAATAAAAATCACTCAACTCTTTTTTCTCTATCAGTAGAAAAAACACTTTCCATCGTGCATGAAACACTTTGTCCAAAATGATGTACCAAACACACCAAAACGATGCGGAAACACTTTCACTGGAAAATGATGATTTTTGCACACACCTAACGCTTGAATTATTTTAATGTGCACCTTTGTAATGGAGCTTCTCTGTGTGTATGTGTGTGTGTGTGTGTGGGTGTGCTGGTGTGCTGGTAGTGAATTTTCGTGCCTCATTTCTGGGTCATGTCTTCTGTGCCATTTTCTTTCGTTGGCCTTCCTGGGAACATCAAACTTGGTTGAAACACAATTGTACGTGTTTCCCTTGTTTGGCGAATCTCCCCACCACCCCACCAACAGCCCCAGCAGCACCAGATGGATGGCCTTTCACGCTGGCCTTAATATATATGGTATGTGGCGTTCGGCTGATGCTACTGGCTCATGGTGATGGATGGTGTGGTGTTGCTGCTGTGTCAGGCGTGCACGATTTCACACGATTCCGTTCATTAACAGTTAACAGAAATAAAAATAATGAACAAATACGCGAAACAGAAATAGCATTTAATTATCCGTTAGAGGAGTTTTCCTGCTAATTTGCAAACATTTCGGTAATCGATCGAACATTTTGGGGAAATGGGCTGAGCGTGTTATTTGTTCGCTTCTTGCACAAAGAGCAGACAATCAAAGCAGGCTTACTGGATTTTCTTCAAGCACTTGTGTGCACTACTGTGCATGATGATCGATGGAGGAGGTGTCAGTGGTGATTATCTTCCCGGAAAGCACTGCTGCTTTCTGTTTGGTTGAGTTGCTGGACTGCTGCTAGTTATTTTTAGTGTGATTTTTTGTATGACCGTAAGTAGAAGGTGGCCTAGACTTAAATTATTTACACTTCAGGTTTTTTTTACAATTATCTGTCCACCCAACAAATAGGAGCTTATTGTTAGACTTTGAAACAATTAAAGTAGTATACTTTTTCAATGCGACATTAGCCGATCATGAGCGTTCCTCCATACATTGTTGCAAGAAATACATACGCGCACGCATAATTTCCGGTTGCTAATTGTTACCCCTTTTTTTTTTGCTCAATCTCTTTCCTTCCAGTACACCACCCAGATACTGTACGATCCGGCGCGGAAGAAAGAACCGTCACCGACATTTCAGAGCGAGCGCGATACCTGTCTGTCGTACTTCTCCAAATGGAACGAGGCCAACCAGGTGGACTTTGTCGAGCAGCTTCTCTCCCGCATGTGCCATTACCAGCACGGACACATCAACGCCTACCTGAAACCGATGCTCCAGCGAGACTTCATCACACTGCTGCCCAGTAAGTAGCCGTGGCGGGGCTTTGAATAGGCCTGCTATAAAGCAGGAATGAAGGCCCTTTCTAACTCTATCGAACTAATCGATCGAAGCGACATCGAAGCCAATAACCCCGGAGCCCGCAACAACTCCCATGTCCCCTACAACGGAACAGGAAAGGGAAAAGGGATATAGCGGGTGCTTGCTGTGCTTTCCCAAGTGTGTGTGTGTTCCGTAAAAGTGGGTCAAAGTGAAGCTGCTGCTGCACCCCAACCGAGACAAAACGATGGTGTGTGTGATGTGGTGTCCCCGTAGGTCAGGTTGTTAGCTGTGTGTGTTGCAAACATATCTAAAGCCAGCCACAAGCCACGAGGGTGGGAATCGGAATTGACTTCTCGCAGGTTCAGAATGTCTCTATGCATCCATCCATCTTACCCCGGAGGAAGGAGGAGGTGGAAGAGTAAAGAGGCTTTTAGAAGCAGGAAACAAAATGAAGAGAAGGAAAAGGTCCCGCACGGTGTGTACCCGTTAATTTCCACGAACGCTCGGCAAGAAAGGTGCAAATAATGTGGAATAGGCGCACAGCGTTCCGGGAACACATTCTCTTTCACCGTGCTTTGTTGTTGGGGTGCGTTTGTTTGCCTTGCCCACCCCCATCCCCTCTGGCCGTACTAGAACCAACTTCTTGTGGCTGTGAAGATGGAAGTGTGGTGATGGTAATGCCTGTTGTGACCTTAATGTGTTTGCAGACTAGACCTATTTTGCTGGGCCTTTTTTAATGTTCTTTCTGTTAGTTTCTTGCAGTTGGCAGAAATTTTGGGTGAATAATTGAAGAAGAGTCAATACCAAGGAATGTACGTCACGTGATGGTGGTCGTCCTGCGCAAAAAGGTCCTTAACTATCATTAGAGAAACCCTCACACGTTATCGTGGGAATGGGATTGAGTTTTTTTCACTCAGTGCTTCGAATCCCTACATGAGCTTTATTTTTCCTCCAGCAGAATCGGAGAATTCTCGGGTTGTAATGATACCCCAAAACTGTGGGTGTGTGAGTGTGTAATTCCGTTTTTTATTTTTTCCCCTAGAAGATGTTTATAATTCGTTCCCACCCGGTCTAAACTTTGCCGGCCACATTGGTTTCGCTTGTCCCATTCGGAAAACGCTTAATACTCAATTAACCTACTTTGATATCGGCTTCGCCCTGTTCCGCCGGCGGCTGCAAAACTCCCCGTTCCCCCGGTGGCGATGGCTTGCTGGTTTGGTTCTACCGCTACACAGGCCGAATGACCTAACGTGGCAAATGGACGTTCGAACGTGTTCGAGAGAGGGATATCTTTTGGTGACCTATTTTAAGCCTAAAGACGAGCCTAAACCCTACAAGGCTGTGTAAGGTGTGTGTGTTTCCATGAAACGATGGACCTTGTTATACCGTTCGGGAGGAAGATGACCGGAACTAATCGGAAGTGATTGAGCAAAAAATGCTTCTGCAAACCATTCCATCCCAAGGTGTCTAGTGTCAAAGGTTTCACATTGTGTTCCACACCCTCTCTCTCTCTCTCTCTCTGAGGGAACGATTGTTTTAAGCTGTCCATCGTGCGCCGTTTAGAATGTCATTAGCCAAGCGGTTAAGTGGAACCTGCCAATCCATCCTATCGCATATAAACGCATCGGATTATGGATAATTATCGGAGTTTTGAGTATCGTTGAGGGGTTTGGCGCGGTCTCACAGTGTGCCATAAACATTATGGCGAGGCCTATTATGGTTTATTTAACTGACGAGGCTCAAATGAGACGAGCTGCTCACGGTCAACTGACCTCAGATCGATGCATAAGCCTTCGTTTAAAATGAGTTGTTCACGCGAGACAGTTTTTGGAACGGTTCTGCAAGCGTCTTATTATTGCCCTGTATTTTGTTAACTCTCTAACTACTAAAAGCCAGCAATAAGGCCAAACATGGCCGTTCCTCCTGAATTAAAAAAAAAACTACTAAAAACCCTGCTTGTATATTGTCCGGATGAGAATTGAACTACGTCCGGCCTTTACAGGAGCCGGCGCGTCATCCATGAGACCACCGGGCTGCCCTATATATATATATATATATATAATTTTAAATTACTTGTCTCTTATTCTGTTTCAAATTCTTGAAGTGAAGTTAACTGCGTATGTTTATAAATTACTGTACTCTATCAAGTTATCTAAGAGAAAAGACCTTATCATATTCACCTTATATCCATGGTTGCATTCAACTAGTCTGTCTGCCTTTTTGGCACGTTAATGTAAAGGAAAGCTACAAAAAGTTCACTCTCTTTCGTGTCACGACATTTGACACGATTTCAGCATACCTCAGTTATTCTTTTGTAACCTTATGAAATGGCTTATTAACACCCATCGCCATAATCACCTTTGTTCGGTGCTGGGCAAGACTGTAGTGAATAAAGGTATTTTGCGTGAGGAAAGTGTTTAATTAACTTTTCTGCAGGAAAGGGGTAAAATGCAAACACGAAATATAAGGGTTAATGCTTTTAGCTTACCAAGTTTTTGCTCAGAGTTTATTGAACCTCTTTTTCCGGAGGCCTCTCCTCTCCTAGCACCGGTCCTCATCCAGCTGCGTGTGCCCGATACGAATATTATTTAGGAATGGTGGAAGGTGTTCCTCCTTCCTTCCGTTCGTCGGTTCGTTGGTCGTTTTCCTTTGGTCATGATCCGTTGGTGATGACTGTCGTTATAATTATCCTTGCAAATGAGCTGATGGAGGAGCTGGATGGTAATGTTGGTTCTATGTAGCAGTACAGTGTAAAACAGCAATAATTTACTTCATACGTGCATTGCACGTAACAGCAATTTCAAGAAACACTGTAAAATACATCTTGGGGTTTGGGTTTGAAAGATATGTTAAAACCTCCAATAACTTATGTTTGTCTGTCTTTTTATTTTTTTTATTTTCCTCCTCTACAGCAAAAGGATTAGACCACGTGGCAGAAAACATTCTCTCCTATTTAGACGCCAAGTCGCTGTGCCGGGCGGAGCGCGTTTGCAAAGAATGGTCCCGCGTCATCTCCGAAGGTATGCTGTGGAAGAAGCTAATCGAAAGGAACGTCCGCACCGATTCCCTCTGGCGGGGGTTAGCAGAACGCAAAGGATGGTAAGCTTCAAATGATGGTATTTCTGTGAAATCTTCCAGCAATTAGCTTACAATAGTGTGTCCAACTTTAGCGTAAAAAGCTTAAAAACTAGATAAGTTTGATAAGATGTAACTCGTGAGGATCAGTCATCATTCGAAACAAAAAAATCAGACTTGTTTGCGTTTTTGTTCGTTTTGTTTAATTGCAGGGTCAAAATGTTCCAAATTCCTATTCCTACGTGTTTAGTGATTGCCCTCCAGAGCTTAACTTTATTAACTTTAACTTCCTTTTTGCACCCCTCAGGATCAAATATCTCTTCATACCGCGGCCGGGCGTGACCCTACGACAACACAAATTCTACCGCGAACTGTTCCCCAAGATCATGAAGGACATTGAAGCGATCGAGAACAATTGGCGCACAGGCAATCACAATCTCCAACGAATAAACTGCCGGTCAGAGAATTCGAAGGGCGTCTACTGTTTGCAGTACGATGACGACAAGATTGTGTCCGGCCTGCGGGATAATACGATCAAGATCTGGAGCCGTTCGACGCTGCAGTGTTGCATGGTAAGCGAAGAAGAAACATGCCGGGAAGTGTGAGTAGCACCGATTGATCAAATTCTAATTACATTCTCTTTTCCGCAGATCCTAACAGGACACACCGGTTCGGTGTTATGCCTACAGTACGACGATAAGGTCATCATAAGTGGGTCGAGTGATTCGACGGTGCGCGTGTGGGACGTGAACACGGGCGAAATGGTCAACACCCTGATACATCACTGTGAGGCGGTACTACATCTGCGCTTCAACAACGGTATGATGGTAACCTGTTCAAAGGTGCGTATTAAGAATGGTTTAAGGAAAAGATTATAAAACAACGCGTTTATTAGTGCGAAAAGATGCTCTGTTTTAGACCTGTGACTTATTATGTATGGCTAACGAATGGATCTTATCTCTTATTGCTACAGGACCGTTCGATTGCCGTGTGGGATATGGTGTCGCCGACGGAGATTGGGCTGCGGCGCGTCCTAGTAGGCCATCGGGCTGCCGTTAATGTGGTCGACTTTGACGAGAAGTACATCGTGTCGGCATCAGGTGATCGTACGATCAAGGTGTGGAACTCGACGAACTGTGAGTTTTTGCGCACGCTGAACGGTCACAAGCGGGGTATCGCCTGCTTACAGTATCGCGACCGGTTAGTGGTGAGCGGTAGCTCGGATAATTCGATAAGGTAAGGAGCGGCTTGCCAGTAGTTTCGTATTCGCTAGCCACAGCTAATCAAATGGCTTGCCAAATATTACAGACTATGGGACATCGAGTGTGGTACCTGTTTGCGAATTCTCGAGGGCCACGAGGAGCTCGTTCGCTGCATTCGGTTCGATTCGAAGCGCATCGTAAGCGGAGCGTACGATGGCAAAATCAAAGTATGGGATCTCCAAGCTGCCTTAGACATTCGAGCACAAACTAATACGCTATGCTTGAAAACGTTGGTGGTAAGTAGTAAAAAGATAGCAAGAAAGCAATGTCGTGTGTGTGTGTGTGTTCTCATTCTTATCCACGTCCTCTTTTTTCTTCTTCGCACGATATAGGAACACACCGGTCGCGTTTTCCGGTTGCAATTCGATGAATTCCAGATCGTGAGCAGTTCACACGACGATACGATTCTGATATGGGACTTCCTTAACTGTTCACCACAGGAGGAAACGACCGCACCATCCTCCGGTGGCAGCATCGTCCCGGTAAGCAGCACACTTTTTATACTCTTGTTACTGTGCATTCGACTTCATTACATATAATGATTCTTTTCTGTTGTAGAGCAACCATCACAACAACAGCGGAAGCAGTAGCGGCAGCGGCTCTATCGGCGGTGGACCAGCGATCGGTGGCGTGGTAGGTGCTGGCTTAGGAGGCGGCGGTGGCGGTGGTGGTGATGGTGGAGGCAGCAGCAGCAGTGGTGGTGGAGGTGGCGCTGGTGGTGTTGGCAACCTAAACGGCAGCCTAGCGCTGCAAAACAGGACAAACAACAATGGTGCCGGTAGCAACAACCTGCAGAGCGATGATCTGAGCGACTAAAACTGATGAAATCTTGCTTTTCTTCTGAGTTTGCTGATGAGTGTGACGATGATGATCATGGGAACCTGCTGTATAGAAAAATCCATTATCATCTATCACAACCAACCTTCTCTCAAATGCGCGCGTGATCTTATTATAGGGGGGGTTGTCTTTCTGTTTGCTACAAACAACATTATCAATTATCACAACAGGAATTACATAGAACCAAACAAACAGTACACATATTACCCAACCACTCTTTCATCCCTGTCACTTTCCGATGTGCTCTTGCTGTGTTCCTTCCGTGTCCGTTGCATTCGCTTTCTCCTAGCCCATTTTTCTACTCACCCCACCCTTTCGGAATTCGTTTTCCTTGCCTGTTCCATTTTATTTATTAAAATAATACGTAATATATGATGAAAACAAAACAAGCAAAAATCGCTGTTACACACCTCTGCTTAGTGCAATGAGAAAAGACGTGAATATTTGAAATCTTTTTAAAATCGGCTAACTGTAGGTGAGAAAGAAAAGGAGAGGAAAAGAGAGAAAGAAGAGAGAATATTATTGCGTATATGTACCGCAATCTTCCTGAAAGCTTCTTCAATATTTTCACCTTCTCTCTCTTTGACTCTCTAGTGTGCTCTTGCTTTTATCGGCCAACTGCGTTCGTGCTTTCTTGGATACAGCCTACTATACTACGCCTAAAAGATTCTTCTACTATCAAAATTCATGCGAGAAATGCGTCTTTTATGCGATCATCTATTTTTTTAAATACTTACTTTGGATTGACTCAAATGTTAATCTTGTGGATTGGAAATGCTGATGATCTATAAAAAAAAAGATCTCCTGGCGTAGGATGTCATGGTAATGTGCGTTTATTTAAAAGCTTGCTTCGAAAAGAGAGAAAAATAGAGCGATGAAAAATGGTGACACCATAGCGCGGAACAAAGAAACGATATTCAATCCAAAACGGGATCGAAATTTCTAAAACAGCAAACGAAAAAGTGAGAAACACTCCTTGTGATGAACGAATTACAGCAAACAGGACTGATTCATACGCGACAAAACAGCATAACCATATAGAAGTAAACAATTAAATAAAAAGGAAGTAGAAAGAAAACAGACTAAGAACGGCAGAATAGTGTAATTCTCGAGCAACAAACAAGAAGTAAAACAGAAAATGGTCTGAAATTAAGAGTGTAACATACATATAAAACAAAAACAAAACAAAACAGTGTTGTGTGCGTGTAAAAAGAGAAACTTTATCGAAGGCAACAAACCACTCCAGATGACAACATTACGTGGAAACAAATCTATCGAGGAAAGAAGAAACAGAAGAGTATATTGAGAATGTGTGTGTGCAAAATTGAAGGATGTATTGTATTGCGCTGTGTTGCGTTTGTACTGCAGGGAGATCGATTTGTTACTGCGCTTAACAAACGGTTAGCTTAAAGCTACGTTATGGGAAACGTTTTATTTTTACTCCTTTTTTTCTAATTTCATTCATTTGTAGGTGTCATGTGTATCGGTTGAAACCGTGGAGAATTTGTAAGAAATTTAGAGGACAAAAAATCAATAACCGAAAGTGTGTTCATGATAGAGTGTGTTCGGCACAACGGTATGGTTGGTGTGTGTAATATGGAACGATATTTCATTCTTCTCCAGTGCAAAATTGCTGTACTGCTCGTTGTGAAAATATGAGACACAAGCGATGGAGATGACCGAACGAGAAACACCTGACCTGATAGTAATGTTGATAGCTTTGTATACAGTCATACTGTTCTGAATTCGACGGGCGAAATGTTTGTGTGTGTGTGTGTGTGTGTGTGGATTGTGTACACCCCAAAGAGATCCAAATGGGGAAATTGACATGGCTTTGAAGGTAGTGATAATGCAAAAGTTCGCTCTT
The DNA here is from genome assembly GCA_000349165.1 of Anopheles christyi. Classification (NCBI taxonomy): domain Eukaryota; kingdom Metazoa; phylum Arthropoda; class Insecta; order Diptera; family Culicidae; genus Anopheles; species Anopheles christyi. Next base: position 8,561 of record KB677880.1, on the reverse strand, counting down.
ACGAAGCAACACAACAAGCCTAAGGGCTGTCCGAGAAGAAGTGGAAATAATTGAAGGAAAACGCTAGTAAACCGATGTGTGTACAGTTGTTTGGAGTGCAGGAGAAGGGAAGATTTGTTAACGGAGTGGAAAATAGCAAGCTACGTCCCATTTAACCCACGAGATGGCAACTGGCGGGGAAACGATGAGTAGAAATGCGACTGTTATTAGAATTATAATAATTATTATCATTTTCTAATTCTTCTTAGCACGAATTATTATCACCCTATAATGATCATTAAGCAGTTTTATTAGAATATCTAAGAGAAGAAGAAGAAAACACGCTAATCGTGGTGTGGTGGGTGAAGATGAGTAAACACTAAGAAAGCTTCTTAATCTTTTTGCTTTTTTAAAGAGAAACAAAACAGGTGAGAATGGGCAACCGAACCGGTGGCTGCTATGGGTTAGATTGAAAAGAATGTAAGAAAATAGAACAGTAACCCGTTTTTCTATTAAAAAAAAGAGAACAAAACATTAGCAAAACCGAAGAAGCAAAACTATGCTCTCGTTCCAACACACTCATTCAAACAAAAGTAAAAAGATATATTTATTGCATTGTAATTGAACGGTGGAGAGAAGAAAGCACGGGACAAGAGAACAAAAGAAAAAAAAAAGGTTAAGCATATAAATTATGATAAAACTAATCGAATTACAAGATCATCCCCCTTCCCCGTTTAAAGAAAGCAGATAATGCAGAAGGTAACAGAACAACAGCAGCAGAGGAAGCAAGATGAAGAAGCCACGCTTGTGTTTATGTGATGAAAAGATGTAATGTTTTAGCAAAAGAGAGAAAGGCAAAGCAAAGTACATAAATTAAGTACCCAATAAAAGGAACACTTACATAATATATAAAGAGCTCTCTTTCTCTTCATCTCTATGGGGCGGTAAGAGTTGATAAAGCAAAGGACGAACACATTTCCCCGATAGAAATGGGATGCATTGTATGGAATTAGGTAGAGAAAGAGCGAAAAAAAAACACAAGATGCATAAAGATGAGGAAAACAACCATCCCTGTACCGCTCCTTTAACATAAGTAGTGTACCGGAAAGTAAGCTACAGCTGTAATGATATACGCAGGTGATAATAGTACCGAATGTGTGGAGTAACGCGAGGTAATAAACGATAGAATGAACAAACAAACAATGATGTATATTTTATATGGCGGCTGGTTTTTCATAACCTATCCCAACGCACCAGCAATAGTAACAGAGTGAAAGAAAAGAACAATGCGATAGAAACAAATGTTGGATGTTACCTCTTCTTTTCCTGCAATCCGGGCACTTTAGATTGCGTCGTTTTCCGTTTCCATGACGGTTACCCGACGCGATCGTTTACAGTGAGTGACAAATTTGAGCGAACATTTGGTTTTCCTGCGTTTCGACAACAATTGTGATATTAATTTAAAAAGTCCGTTAAATTAATCACTAAAATCGATGTGTCGTTTAATTAGTTTTAAAATATCAACATTCTTTTACTTTTTATATGTTGCGTTGCGTAAAATGTTTCAGATTTCTTCTTCTGCCTTAAGCTTTTACGTGTATATAATGTATTGTACAATTTCATTGTGCTGACTGTAAGAAGTGTTTTAAGTAGATGAGTAATAATATTACTGGAAATCTGATTATGTAGACCTTTTTAGAGTTGAGATTCTTATCACCGGCCCTAACGTGGTATGATAAATAACGATTAAATCCTTTACAAAACCCCTTCCAATAGATGTAAAATAGTAACAATCACACTAAAATGATGGCATATTTGTCATCAACTCTTGTATATGAGATTCCTGTTTTAAAGCAAGCGTATAACAACAGACCTATTCCTCTAACTTGCACACTTAATGAATCCCATCAGTTCAGTGTCCCTCGATAAATATTTCTATACTAATTACAAAATAAAATTCTAACCACGGGTTTATAGCTATTGAATTTACCATGCCTTTCCTAGTCTTTTCACTTTTTAATCGTGTCCTTCCTTCTGTCGCACTTCCTTTGCCAACCCTCCCAGATCCGGGTAAAGTACGGCAGCAGGAACAATGCGCTGGCCGCGTGACGATTCTCCTACCGCTACTACTGACGTGGTAGCGATTCCCGATCCCGATTCAACGCCACCATCCAGCTCCGGAACCGGTGGCCTATACCCGGCAACGAGCGCTTTCCCCGCATTTTTGGCCGTCCTCTTTGCCAAGCCTTTCGGTGTCATGTAGTTCATATTGTGCGTAACATTAATTACGTTTCCAACCGTGTCGAGCGAGCTGCCCACTACCCGTCCTGCCTCCGTACCGTACTTATGTTCCACAATCTGGACCGTGCTTGTGCTCAAGCTTTGCCCCAAGATCGATGCTGACCGTTCCAGTCCATCGTACACTGTGCCGAACCCTTCCACCGCACCGGCACAGATCGTTAGCGCACCATTCATGCGCTCCGAGGCGGCTTGCTCACTCATACCCGTACCGTACGCGAGCAGTGCACTGCCGTGCCGTTGGATGTGTGGAGCTAGAAAGCGGCCAAGTGCCATCGTTGCCGAACCAACCTTCCCTGCCACGTAGCTAGTCACACCTGCTGCAGTACCGGTTACCGTCTTTGCAATCTCTATACCGGTGCGTACGTTCTTCGGCACGTGAACGGAAGAAGCAGCAGCTTCCGGACCGGCATCTGGTGCGGCGGCCGCTGCCGGCTGTTTCTGGCCAAGCTTCGAAATTACGTACGGTGTGCCGGTAGCGATTAGCTGTCCCGTCCGTTCGGCTCCACGAACTAAGCCCTGAGAAAGGTAGAATGCACCCTTGATGATGCCGGCCGAAACGGTGGTCGAGTCGGGAAGGAGAGAACGCTTGCGAACACGTGGTCCCGTGGCGGATGTCTGAGTGACAACGCCATGCAGGAAGGCGACCAAAATCTCCAGTACAACTTCATCGGCACCGGTCGGTACTACAAGCCCAATCGCACGTCCCTTTTCGCTGCCCTCGCCCAAATCGGGAAGAATAAATGCACCGTATTCGGTACGGTAGCAGGGTGAAACGCCCGGAATGAGCGGATAGATTAGAAATCCGGGTCGATCCGGTTCGGACCCTTGCTCCTCTGTCGGCTGTACTTCTACGATGGCTGAAGAAGTATTCTTGTCCGCCTCCTGCTCCACCGCAACGAGCTGCTCGAGTGGTTCTTCCGCGTTCTCGATACGTGTGGCGGAGCGTGTTTCAATCACTTGCAGAAAAACGGTCGCCTGCAGCTGTCTCCTGTCATCTCCCTCAATGCGAACGATCCTTAGAGTTGAATCAGCCATCGTCCTGCTAACGACACCGTCCGGTTCGATATAGTATACCTGCACACCGTCACAAGAAAATAACAATTCCAGCCGGTTCACATCCGGCTCGTCCGAACTTGCTTCAGACATATCCTTCAGCGCCATCGCCAGCTCCGTGTACGTCCAGGGCCGTTGACCGTTGCTGTTTTCAGCAGAGCCGGGAATTGCACTATCGCCCACTTCCGACACATTTCCACCAAGTTGTCCTACGCGCTGAAGAACTTCACCTCGCGTACGCTTCAGCTTGTGTATCATGGCGACCGCCTGTTGCCAGGTTTCGTCGGCCTGCGGGCCCTGCACTTCCAGGTCGGGAACTTCGACTGGCAGGGCTAGGGTTTCGTCAATGCGTCGTATGCCATCCTTGTACGCCTGCAGGGCTAGATCAGGACGTTCGTGTTCCTCGAGCTTGATCGCACGCTCGATCGTCACGTACGCTTCATCGTGGCCAGCTTTGATGGTTTCGTAGGTTCGGCGCCACTCTTGAGATGCGTTGCTGACGGTGGACGCCGGGAAGAACATGTTCCAGATGGTTCCGGTTGTGTCTAGAAAAAAAGAGAAAAATTAATTTTGAACTGAAATGGTTTACTGATAATCTTTTAAATAAATCTACGGCTACAAAGAGTTATTTTAAACATTGCTTAAATTTACATTTGTGCTTGAATTTCGTAACAATTTTAAATAACTGAAATTACATTATAATTACTATAGGGCTGAGCAGCCGACCTTATCAGAACAACATAAACGAATTAGAGTTTTACTACCCATGACTACAACTTTCCTAAATGTTATGTGTCATGGAACTTAAGCAAAAAGATAACACTAGCGCAACATATTTACCCTATGCTATCTTCTTATTACGCATACAAGCAATGTGCTCCGCAAGCTGCTTTATTACACCCCGCATACTAGATACTGAACATTGATGCTATTTTCATTGCCAACTATGTGATACTTCAATAGAAGTCACTGAAATGGAGCAGACTGGTTGAGTATCCTTCTGCCTGACTAACCTGCCACCGATTCCCAAAGAATGTCCATTCTAGAAGGCACTGACACTGAGCTGAGGGTCTTTCGTACCAAAGGAAAAGGCAAACATTAGTACGAACAGAAAAACGTCGACAATTAGTGCCAATTTCGGGTAACGGACAGTAAACTACATTCAACAGGTGTATAGGGGACGATGGAATTTTGGTTGTAGATTTTTTTCCGCCAGCTGCACCAGGTAAGTGATGCGCATGCGATTGGAATTGTTCATAAAACTAAACGAATGGTATATTATTAGTTTCTCAGTCTGGAACGACATTTTTCCTTCTTTTGGGGCGTTTGTTTTAACACTATTCCAATACGCCTGGCGAAAAACCTTTCAAGTGCAACGTGTGAATGAGGGTACATTCACCCTCACAGCAACGGAATCATGGACTGTATTTATTCTATATCAATGCTTTCGACAGCGAAAACATATAATTCGTTGCAAGTTATAAAAAATATAGTTTAATTATTGTACCTTTCGCAGTAGAATCTTCGGTCAATTTCCGCTTGCTTATCAGCACTCCAACAAATGGTCGCTTTCAGGGTGAGCTTCACGCAAATTTACTCGCCAATCAGACGGACTGTTGCCCGTCTGCTCTGTTCTAGCGTGACGATCGTCTGAACTTCGGATGGACCGGATGATGGTGTTATTGCTGTTGCGTCAGCCAAATCGACCTTTCTTTTGGCCCTTGAAATTCTTTCACAATAAAAATTTAAATAGATAGTCGCACACAACGCTGATTCACGTTTGGCTTCCCGGAAAAGTATTCTTTAACGAGCACACACAGCACTGTTTCTCTTCCTTTGGTCAGAGATGAGTGGATGACGACTAGTGGCCAAGTTTAGTGCACCTTCCTAACAAAAAATGCCGACCCTTGATAATTAGTACACGATAAAAAATAACACTATGACTAAACCTGTTTGAGATTCGGACACGTTGTGCCAGAACGAGATTCTTGCTACGACAAAACCATGCGAGAAGATGTAGAAGCAATAAGTGCGTTTGTATTGCACTTTTTTACTTGGTTTGTTTTGTATATTATCGAGCAGGTTGTACCGTTCAGGTCAATTTGACAGCTCAAGAAAGACCTATCGTTGACGTGTGGACTCAAGTGGAGATTTGTTTTTTTTTTATCTTCAAATTTAGGGTTGAAAAACTCGTATCGTATTCAGAAGGTGCTACATATTAACTAATATATTAGCCACGACGAAAATTAATGGAATTGTGCAACTAGTTGGAATTTGAGTGTTACTGTTTTTTTCGGAAGATATTTGTACAATACTCGTGCTTTTTTATGGTTTCATATTTCCGTACGATTTTATTGAATACAGTAAAAAATGTAGGTTGTATAATGTGTCTGTTTCTGCACATCTCCCCGTCTACGGTTCTCTCGCTTAAATTGCTTGCTGAATAGCACACACTCACACACAATGATCACGCTTAAATTCGAAAAATTAACCATGTGGGGCTTGTAATTTTAAATTCAACGTCGTATAATAAGCCTGTCGTTCGCTAAACTCATGTCGTCCTCGTTCCAAACAAATCACACTTTTCTCCTTGCTTTAGCTGTTTGCTTTCCCTCTTATACACATAGTGAAATAAAATTGCATTAAACCATTTTGCGCGAAATGGCGCACTCGGGCACCCAACACATAGCTAGTCTGGTCTTTTTTGTGTTAAGGTCTTTATAGTCTCTTTTCGTTTCAGAGGGTTTTTTTTACAATCGATAATAATCGGTGTAAACGGTGGCCCTGTGCGATGCTGTATGATTATCCCGAATCAAAAATGGGGAATAAATATACGAATGAATGATTAAAAGCCTACTAATGATCGATGGGATTTTGGAGTGACACGCAGAGACATACACACACAGACACTGATGCAGCGATCGTTATTGTTGGCAGGATCGTAAACTGGTGATTAATAGGTTCCTCTACGATGTAAAGACACGATACATATTAAGAAGTATGATATACTCGCCCGCGTTGCTTTGGCAGTAATGTCCACGTGAGGGCAAAAAGCAATGGTTATTATGTTGACTATTACATTAGCACAATGCTCGATCGTCACTTCCTTCACAGACCATCCTACTGGTCACAACTTATACATAATATTGTTTCGTTCGCTCACCCGTCCGATCGTCGACGTTTCGATTGTTGGTGTAGAAGCTCCCGACGAGGTCGTAGTGACAACGATCGCTGTCGTACCACCAGCCGCGATCGTACCAATGGATGCATTTGCTAGGATGTTGCCGTTATTGTGTCCTGCACTGTTGTTGTTGTTGATATGGTCATGGTCGGCTAGCGTGTCGGTTTCAGCAAGCATTGATAATGCGGACGTTTCGGACGATATCGAGGCAGAACGACTCGCAGTTACGGTAGGTGGAAGAGCAACTGAAGCTGATCCTCCGTTCGATCGACGCTCACGCTGTGGATGGTGGTAACTCTTGATGGTGTACTCGTACACGTGGTTGTTACTAAATCGTGTCGTACCTTGTCGACGGCTCGTACTACTGCCCTCTTGCCCACCCCACACATCTTCCGATGTCGTATATCGAATAGCGGTCCCAGCGAGTGGCTGCCTTGACGATGGACCTAGTTGTGATCGACGATTGCCAGTGGTGGCAGCAGCCGCTCGAAAGCACTTGACTGCCGAACAGATCAAACCACACCAACGCCAGGAACCCTGTGACGAAGAGCTTTCACCACCATCACGTCGTCCTCCGGCACGACCCAGCAACGGAGGTAACTGCTGTATCGTGTCGTTATTATTTCTACGATCACCTGTTCCAGGCTGTCTTCGCCGCTGTCTACGATGTTCGTCCTCATCGAGCAAATCATCTGATAGACTTCCTTCACTGCTTCCGCCACAACCACTATCGAGTGAGGACGAATTGAACGGTCCATGATAGTCGTCGTGTTCGTTGCTATCGATCGCTACCGCCGGTGTAATAATTAGCAGCTGGCTAAACTTTTTCCCTGTCGAAACGCGTACAGCCGTAGCTTTGGCCATCGTCGAGCGAGTTGTTGAACGTATGCGAGTAAAATTCGATCCTACCGCGCTAGTGCTGCCATTGTTTGTGCTTCCCCCTGCCGCTCCACCACTCCCATTGCCACCAGTAATTAATCCTCCCAATGTGCCGTTGCTGATCGGTCCGGTGCTGGAACCGGTGCCACTCGTGCCACCACCGACAACCGAAACGAGAATGTTATTGTTTTGGCTGATGTTACTAGCGGCAGAAATCGTCCATCATCTTGCCGGCTCTTCGCCGTTAGCACCGTCGTCCGGTTTTGCAATCTGGTACGTTATTAAATACTCCGGATATGCCTTGGTGGGGGGAGTAGGACGAAAACTGATTAGATATCTAGGAATACAGTTTTTACTTATTCAAGATCCCAACTTACCTGTTCTCCGCGGTAAACAACATACTCGGGAAAATGCAAACCACCGGCAGATGGTCTTCCGATAACGGAGTGATGTCCAGGAGGTGCATGTGCCATTTTCATCGCACTAAACTGAAGGAAGGATTTTCCAAGCGCTACACGGCACAACAGCAACTGCCTATAAATATACCACAAACACACGTATAGCGAGAGCAGCGTTAGCGAAGGAATACCTAGCCAAGAAATAAGAAAATCTTACCGATGGCACTGATAGCAGGATTTGTCTTTGTGCGTAGGACACCCGATACCGCCACCGATACCGTACACATATTGGTTTGATTTTGAGCTGTGCTCCGCGAAATAAATACCGGCTCCAAACATTCCTCCAATGTACGCGTGCCGCTCGTCAAAACCCTTCTGAACGATCGCATTGATAAATGGTGAACCGTGGAATAACATTCGCTCGCTTGCCTGGTGTCCGTTTTCTTCCGATATTTCCTGCCGCCGATGAACGTACCGCTCCCAAAGCTTCCTATTCTGCACTTTTTGTATCTGAGAGAGCAAGGCACTTGTTATAATCTAATGATCACTGTGAGATGACACGATTCATCTTACCCGGACAATGTTGTAACGATTGAAGTAGCCACCGGAATGGCCGTTGTCACGATGCTCCCGGATGGTGGCTTGCATTTCCTCCTCGACCGCAAGGAACTCCTTGTCGTCGGGAAGAAGATCCACTAGCAGTGTGCCCGGGTTTGGCGTAAGTCCAAGCCCTGCAATTGTTAACGAGCATAGCTCCACATGTTAGATAC